>JACTOM010000929.1:21186087-21205563 GCA_015832385.1 Elymnias hypermnestra
GCTGCTCCACTGCGGATTGGCAGGCATAGTACACAAGTGCACTCTCTATTCCTTCACTCTCATAGTCCGATGTGACGGGAATCCAACACGACCGGAGAGAGATCAGGCGCAGGACCGACGGCTTAACGTGCTCTCCGAGGCACGGGGGTGGATCGCACCGCCAACTTCCCAACTTCAGGCAAATATTGAGAAAATCTTAATAGAAAACTCAATATTGGTTTTTGAATTGGCCTGACCTGGGACTCGAACCCAGGACCTCATGTCTGTAGTCGAACATGCTAACCACTAGACCAATGAGGCAGTTATATAATAATTTTACGTTATTACTTCCGACGTATAATAGCTATGGTGTGTGGGAGATAGTAAATTATAGAAATAAAATAAATCAAAGATTATATTGTAATTATATATGAGAGAAAAGGATACACGACTGAGTTTGTTGTGGACTCTTCTCCTAACTGGACGGCGGCAATTCTTCTGGCAGGCGACCCCCATTGGGAACTGCGGGCGGAGACTCTAGCAGCCACCTATCGGTGCAGGGCGGCTGCAAATACCGACACGGACACTAAGGGATGACGTTTAGGTCTCTAGCAGAGAAATCACACATCCAAAGGTGGCATGAAGACCTGGAATTTCCAACGGCGATCCGTCCAAATCTGGAGAAATGGTTGTCTAGGGGCCACGGATCTCATTCTAATACGCTGGTGCAGGTGCTAACCGGACATGGTCGTTTAGCAAATAGCTGCATCAGATTGTTCGGCGAGAGGAAACGCCCGCCTGCTATGTGTGTGATGCACCTATTAATTCGGTGCAGCACACTCTATTAGAATGCCCGGCATGGGGACCCCATCGGCATCTTTTGACGTTGTTGGTCGGAGGGGACCTTTCGTTAGAGGGTATAGTTGGTGCAATGCTCACTGTGTAGGGCAGTGGCCTCCTTCTGTGAATCTATTATTTCGCTGAAGGAGGCACATAAGAGGCAGAGGGACGACTCTATAGATGCTCCTCTTCTTCAGCGCAGGAGGTTGGAAGGTAGGAGGCGTAGATTTGCGCTGCTCCGACTACCTTCCTATCTTCCTAGCGGGAATATGCCGGAGGGCTAGGGTTGGTTGCATCAACCGATCCTCTGGTGCTCCACTCAAGGATGGGGAGGGTATCGCTGGGTTTAAGTGGTGTATTCTGGCTTACTGTCAGCGATTCCCACACTCCCCTTTAGATTTTGTTTGAACGGAGTGCGTAAAGGCATTTCCCACCATGAAAAATGGGCGTGAATTAGGCTTCGTAACTCTAGATTCTAAGTCGTTTTTCAATATCGTCATCAGTCCTTCGAAAATTGCGATTAAAATTGCTGTAAAAGCCCAATTTGTAAATGGTTGGAGATTTATTTTTACACTTCCTCATCTTAAGACTCCCAAAGATCCTTTCAACGTTTATGTGGTTCCTTCTTCTATTTCTTTTTCTATATCATGGATACCATTCAGTAGCTATTTTTGTTCACTAATTCGCTTTATTACTTATCGCATACCCAGTCCCTGTCCAGTTTAGTTTCTTTATCGTTTTTACAACATTTATTTTCTTCGTATTACTTTTTGTATTTCCTAAAATTATTCTATCTTCACGTTTAATTCCCATTATACTTTTTGCTATTTTATTTTGACATATAGTATAAAAACTATAGTGTATGGGAAGTGAGTGAATTCTTTTAATGGAAATAAAACAAATTAAAAACTATTTTGTAATAATAATGAGAAAAAAGGACACCCGACTAAGTTTGTTGTGTATTCTTATGAAATGGGGCGCAAAGAACCCTTGTAACTGTTTCTTCATAACCATCGATTCTAAGTGACGCTGGCGCAGTTGTGCCAGCGCTTTGCTAGCAGAGGTCCCAGGTTCCCCGATCGTTGGCTTCGGCCGTGGCTAGTTACCACTATACCAACGGCGACAACGTGTAATGAGATTTTTTTCCGGTGCGATGCTGTGTAGAAACTATACGAAGTAAAATGCCTCTTACCGGATGATCACTATCACCCGCAATTGTACAACAGTCGTACACTGGAAATAATATATGGAAAAAACTGAATTTGACGATTAAAATATGCTGTAAATGCCTATTAGAATGAAGAAAACTTGAATTCGAATTTGAATATATGTAGTTAAAAATATGCTTGTAATAATTCTCTTAATATTGTAGAAGAATTCAATCCAAATGTTACAAGTACTCGTAAATTATATTGGATAGCCAATTTAGAGATGAGAGCGTTGAGAAGCATGAGTGGATTAAAACTGAGTGACAGAGTAAGAAATAGTGTGATAAGAGAACGTTGTGGTATAAAAGAAGACGTAGTGACTAAAATTGAGAAAGGTATGCTTAGATGGTTTGGGCATGTAGAGAGAATGAATGAAAGGAGACTGACAAAAAGGATTTATGAGTCAAGAGTGAATGCGAAAGTTGGAAGGGGAAGACCAAGGCGAACGTTCCTGGACCAAATCCAGGACATTTTAAATAACGGCCGGGTCAAGAGTACTCTAAACCGACGAACTTGTAGGTTGAAAGGTTTCATGAGAATGAAAGAAGCGAAGGAGATATGCAAGGATCGTGGCAAGTGGAAGGATGTTGTCTCTGCCTACCCCTATGGGAATGAGGCGTGATGCTATGTAATGTAATGTATGTAATTTAAAGAGAAAGCTTACATGCTATGACGTCAGTATCGATAGGAACTAAACATCAATGAAAATTATAGGATATTATGGTAAATTTATTTATGTTCCTTTGAGAGCGCGCGTAAGCGCTTAAAGTTGCACAACTATCATGTATGATGGAATGGTTCCTCGTGAAAAGTTCTACGAAAAAGTCCGCTACAGCATACGTCTATCGTTTAAGATTGGCTCACTATAACTCATTTATAAGGTAATCAAACGTTTCTCACTCTAACCCTTACGTCATCAGTTATAATAAAATGATAATTCATTAAAAGAGGCACGTTATCTTTACTCAACGCGATCTTGAAGTAAGCCCTAAAATGGTCAAGCTATCAAATTAAAGTCATGTCATAAACAGAGTCCGTCAATTGACTGGAAGCTGTTGAAACGGGCACCTGATGTGACATTTCTCAAACAATTACCGTCACATTTGTAGTCAATGCAGTGCTCGTTATCATGACCTTTAAGCAAATGTGTTAGCATTGCAAATGAGTACTTCCATTTTTTATCACATTGCAAAAAGTTAAAACTATTTTAATAGGATACATTACTTTTAAAAGACTTACATAATTGTATTACAGCATTTGATACAGTAAATATTAGCTCTTTTATAAAAACATACACATGAAATGTAAAATGTGTCTTTAGACTTTGTGATAATCCAAACTGGTTCATTATAATAGTTTACATTGTCATTTATCAGGTCGAAGGCAAGACCCGGTAGCTGGCGTGGCCATTATAATGGCGATCCAACCTCATCTGGAACAATGGTATTCCAGAGACCATGGGTCGCTCTCCTACAGATTGGTGCAGGTTTTGACCGAGCATGGATGCTTCGGAATGGTTCTGCATCAGAATTGGCCGGGAGGAGTCACCCGCTTGCCGATAATGTAGTGCAGCTGTTGACTCAACGCATCACACCGCGGCAGATTGTGCTCCCTGGTGTCGCTAATTGGCGGCGATCTTTCGTTGGGGAGCATTATAGGTGCGATGCTCTCCAATGAGAATATGTGGGCTGGAGAGTCCTTCTTCTGCGAGGCCGTAGTCACGCTTAAGAAGGCCCATGAGTGAGAGAGAATGCAGCGGACGCTCCCTCTCACCGCTGAAAGAGCGGGAGTACAAGGCGACGCGTATTTGCGCAACTCTTCCCATCTCCTTGAATCCTCAGTCGGACTCACCTATCAGGGACGAATGTGAAAGTTGAACACCTAGTGCCTCAATCATGGATGAAGAGGGTTTCGCTGGATTTTAGTATTACAAGGTCTACTCCCTCTTCGAGTCCCACACTCCTGACCTGTAGTCGTTTGAGCCTAAAAGCATTTCCCAGCGAAAAAAAAAGTCGAAAGAAAGAGAGCCTCCAGGCGATGACCTACCAGATGTGTTCAAGTTATGGCACTCACGTTAATAGCAGTTGCACTAAAAGAAGCTGAAATCTAAGAAAAATGGAGAGGAAATTCTGTAGAAAGACTTTCAAAGACACGATTTTCGTGTAATGAAGAAATCGATCCAGAAGAGAGTATAGGTCTCTTAAAAGTATACATGTAAATAGTAAGACTTAAATACCAGCCTATTTGACATAAACTTCCTCAGTTATAGGCAATATTGAATAGGATATGGCTTAGCAAAGAGAAAGAAAGATAAGTCTCTTTATTTCACTGATTTCTTGTATATGAAGCGAGACATTCTGACGTTAGGCAATACATTTGACGTGCTTCAACATGCGCCTCAGCCTCATATTTTTCTTGCTCACACGAAAAATGAGTAACGTGACAAAATAAGAAGTGCAATAAATGATGTCGAATCTCTCTTGCATTGTCTTACTGAATGTTACTTGGAAGATAGGGTTTTTAGAGCACAAACTTTCCACGCTGAGGATTGGGATTCCACAGGATAAATCAAAGTCAAAATATCTTTATTCAAGTAGGCCTATTACAGCACTTTTGAATCGTCAAATATCGTGTTTTTTTTTCATATATTATTATTGTAATGAATGGCTGATGATAACAATAAAGAACGGCTAACAATCTTAACTTCCAAGGGTTTCTTTGCGCTCTGATCTAAGAAAAACCCACAACAAACTCAGTCGGGTGAACGTTATATATATATTAAAGTATAAATAATATTCTCGGGTGACGGTTCGCCAGAGCGGTCGTCTATTGAAACTGTCGCGTTCCTAGTTATTATTATTAGTAAATTTGTGTAAATTGATATCGGGAACATTAAGTGAATTAACATTATAATCGGAGTTAATTAATAAAGTGTGAGATTGCACCCACATTACCCACCAACGCCCATAGTATGGATATTGAATTATGGATGCCATTAATGACGATATCGGCGGAGAACCCTACGCTCCTATGCAACGTACGTACGTATACAGCAATTCATTCACGCCCTTTTGTGGTCTAAGTATTCCTTCTAATTATAGAATGATTTTTAATGAGAGATTTAAATTTACTTAGCGATTTCTTTGCAAGTTCATCTGGGAGCTTGTTATAGACACGTATACAGTTACCCTTGAACCACATGTACAATTTTATTTTTATTTCTTAAGTTATATAAGCATCCCTTACCGAAGAACACAATTTTGAACAACAATTAGGCCAGAATGTATCCCATATACCACCATCACGGCCTTATACATAAGTAGTATATCGCTATATTTAAAAAGTAAAGCAGTTTACAAATGAACCACTTTTATATTTACGGACGTTACTTAAAAAGCTCGCCCTACACAAAAGCATTAGATGGCCCATTAGACCAACAACCGTAAATCCAGCGGGCATTTGAATAAATTACACCACTATCTACTACGAATCTTAAATAGGTATAATTCTTTCAACGGTGTAGCTATCCACAATGCAATTAAAATTCAACACGAAAAAATTATCTCGAAGGATCGATTATACCTTCGTGAGTTCCCAACGATTCCCTAAACATGATTTTAACTAGTATTAATAAGGGTGGACAGGGGGGAAATGGATACACGGTATTTTATTTGGCCAGAAACAATAAAAATCACAAGGCGATTTTATGTTACTCCTATATATTTTAATATTATACCTATATACAATTTAAATATGCCTTATACCATATTATTAACATTTACTAACTAACTATTAAAAGTACCTTATAACAATTTAAGTTTTATTCTTCATGAATCTACATATTACAAAGTAATTTAAAAATAAATCATAATTTTATTGAAAATTATTTACCCGTTTATATTTCTATAAAGTAAACATAGCAAATATTACAATTTCTATCTGAAAAAAAACTCGTTGTGGGAACAATTATTTTTTCTTTTCATTAATGTAAAAAACTTACAATAGATTATGTTAAATACGATTTATGATTACTTAAATTTAAGGATCTTTATAGAATAAAGCTATTAATTGTGATTAGATTTTATTGCCATAATAAAAATAAATACAATATCACATTATAATAAAGCATGAACAGATTCTATTAATGCTGTTTCCTCTTCAGTTCCGGTTAGAATTTCAACACTCAATGTTAAGGAAAATTTTAATAGGAGTTTATATTAATTTTTTTAAAGTTACTAATTATAATAAAATTTATATTTAAAGTTATGTAAGCAAACATAAATTAAATTATGTTTATAATTATTGGACGTACCAAGTCGCCTTTTTTGGAGTAGCTCAGCCGTCCCCTCTTTCCTCTTGCGCACTTTAATATAAATATTTATAGGGACCATATGATAATGTATTCAGAGTGAAAGCGTTAATTCAGCCGGTTCGGTTAATTTAACAGTTTTTTTGGTAGATAATAATTATGTTATACTTACAAACAAGTTTATTGTAGCGCGACGAAAATTCGTAGAGTCAAAACAACTTCTTTTAATTAGAAAATTAATTGCTTTCCATTAAAATGTTTTTGTATCGTTTAGATAAATATTTTAGTATTGAATGTATTAGTTCGTCTTATGAATAATGCGCAATAAATTCATATTTATATTATATTTTTTAATATTTAAGTTTGAGAATTTCCTTTTATTTTCATTTTTGCTCACTGAAAGACAATGTACAGATAGAAAAAGTACAATAAAAGGAAGTTTAATCATTTTTACGATACCTTTCCGACTTTAAGAAGGAGGAGGACTGGTCGGAGAAGGGGGTGGGGTAATAGCGCAATTTTGCCGACCAGTGCTTTCTCAACTCAACCCTTAACTTGGATTTATCCGAGGCGCTAGACCTGAATGGGTCAGCGGAGATCTGGAACTGAACATCTGGATGAAGAGAGTTCCGCATGGTTGTAGTAGGTATCCTGGTATAGGCAACGATTCCTACACTCGAAATTAAACACACAAGCATTCGCGCTCATTCTTGGATTTTGCGTACCTAAGATGCGACCAATAACTCTTTCTCATGCAACCTTGCCCATTTTAACGATCTTTAAAAGTTCATATTCGCTATACTTAAGCCCATCATGTCATCTTGACAATCACCAAATGTTGGCGTTCTTGATTAAATCCTAACAGATTTGAAACTATAGAAAATAATCTTTCACTTAGTATACATATTTGTATACAGCCTGGTGTAATGTTTAGCTTGTTCGGCTACAGACATTAGATGCTGGGTTCTAGTCCCGGGTCTGGCGAATTCGAAATCGATATTTAGTTTTCTGTCAAGATTTTCTAAATATTTGCCCAAAATTGTGTTGTTGGCGGTGTGTTCTTCCCCCGTAACTCGGAGAACACGTTAAGCAGTCCGTTCTGCGCCTGATCTCTCTCCGGTCGTGTCGGATTGCGTGAAAATAAGCCTGCCAAACCACATTGGAGCGGAGTCTCCTAATGTTAGACTGCAAGAGTCTCATCTGAATGGGCCAATCTAGACCAGCTTGGCGACTGGCTTCCCTCGAAGTGGAGGACGCCAACGACCTCGCTGACGCAGTGGTGCGAATATTCGCTTTGCTAGCGTAGGTCCCGGGTTCGAATTTGTCTGAGTCTGGACTGGTGGGTGGCTTCGGCCGTGGCTAGTTACCACCCTACCAGCAAAAACGTACCGCCAAACAAAGAGATTTGTGTTCCGGTACGATGCTGTGTAGAAACCGTAAGGGGTATATCGCCTCTTAACAGATTAGCGCGCTTCCATCTTAGACTGTATCATCATTTATCATCAGGTGAGATCACAGTCAAGCGCTAATCTGTCAGCAATAATAATAAAAAAAACATTGGAGCAGCATGGTAGGTCTTTGCTCTAAAAACTATCTCTCCTATGAGTGGGAAGGCCTGTGCCAAGCAGCAGGACGTTAATCGCCTATTATAGCATAAATCCGAAGATGCAGTTTGCTTCTCCTAGATCTGATTGTACTTCAAAAGCTTCAATGTTTAAAATCATCATACCCTGTAAGGGGCCACTTTTAGTTTCAGAGGAAGCTGGACCGAAAGTATTAATAAATAAACCATTTTTTTAGTTCCTCAATGATGTTTTCTTTACTTTTTAACAAACTTTGTTAGTTCTAGGTTTAGTATAGTATAAATGACACAAAGGAGAAATAGATAGAAGCACTTTATTGCACACAAACATATACAGGAAATACAAAACTAAGAATTAAAAAACTAGAGCTAGAAGCGTGAAAAGGCGGTCTTATTGCTGCAAGCAAAGTGTCAGAAATAAATATTTGCTTAAGTATAATTTGACATACATAAAATACTAGTAATATAATAAAATAATATAGAATACATGGTGGAAGAAGGTGAAATAAAAAAAAGAAATATAGTGTTATTTACAGCAGGGCAACACACAATTTTGAGCCAAATAGAACTCTTTCAAACGAATTTTGATGGCTAATGACTCTGAGTGACGGATATTATCGGATCATGAGAAATTTATTATAGAGAAATATTATATTATTACAGAGGCTTGAATATTTACAGTAACAGCTGAATAAATATGTTATATTCGTAAACGATTAATTTAAATCGATAACAAGTAATCAACAAGTTATCGCACTTCCGTCTCAGACTGTATTACTATTTGATTTTAATCACGTTTGATGACATATGTATAAAATACAGTCTTTCTTAATTACTTGTTTGATTATACAACAAAATATTCGTTATGAATATAAACTAACACAGTTACGTAAAGATTACTATCGTAGGTTTATGAGTAACTACGTGGTTAGTCTATTGTCTAAAATAAATTGTATAAATTAAATAAATATATTGTTAATGAAACAATATACCCAAGGAATATGTCCTATAGTATTATTTATAAATTCTTATCATATCTTTATATCGTGTTGGTCGTCGTCGCTTCAACCGATGGACGTCCACAGCTGGACATAAGTCTCACGTAATGATGTCCACAAGGCGCCATCTTGCGCCGCCTGGCTCCAGCGGCTACCGGCGACCCTCTTTATGTCGTCGGTCCACCTTGTGGGGGGTCTCCCTACACTGCGCCGCCCGGTGCGGGGTCGTCACTCCAGCACCTTCGGGCCCCAACGTCCATCGGTCTGTCGGACTATGTGCCCCGCCCATTGCCACTACAGGTTCGCGATTCGTAGGGCTATGTCGATGACTTTGGTTCTGCTACGGATCTCCTCATTTCTGATTTGATCACGTAGAGAAATTCCGAGCATAGCCCTTAGCACGCTGAGCGACTTTGAGCTTTCGTATGAGGCCCATAGTCAGCGACCACGTTTCGGAGCCGTAGGTCATCACTGGCAACACGCACTGTTCGAAGAGCTTTGTCTTCAAGCACTGAGGAGTATCGGACGAAAATATCTGGCGTAGTTTCCCGAACGCTGCCCAACCGAGTTGGATTCGGCGGTTGACCTCTTTCTCGAAATTGGACCTACCTAGCTCGACTATGTGTCGAGTTCTCGACGATGACTGGGTGGAGCGGATATCTTTATATACTAGTATATAAACGCTTTACCACTGACGCTTTGTTTACGAAATCTCCGAAATTATAAGTTTGATTGACTTGAAATTTGGTATAGTTACTCCTCTCGCTACGAAGATGCTCATTAAGAACTAGTTTCCCCATACTTCCTCGGGAAATTTAAGCAAAGATTACAATTAAAGACTATTGGTATGTAACTATTTCAACACCTGAATATCAGAAAGAGAATCCTAAGACTTACACTAAAAACAAGTTAACGTGTGTAAGCAGGGAACAGCTAGTCTATAATATAAGAATTATATTGCGGTGATTAGATATTAACTTTTCAATATATTCAAGTTAACCGTGTGTTTATAATTAATAAAAGAGTTTTAGTTTATTCAAAAGCTCTAACCATTTAATTAAAAAATGTAATTTAGTTTTGTCCCTATTTCTTGGACAGCAACTTGTTTCGACTCCTGCCACTCTCGTATTTGTTGCCCAGTTTTTATAGAGGAATGATTAAATTTATTTCAATTATACTTGTATATATGTATACTAGCAATGACTCCCGGTTTCATCCATCTAAATACCAATTTCAGTGGAAAGACATATGAATAAAATAAATGCAACAAAATGAATATGGTCATCGCTATAGTACATTATTTTCTTTAGATTGGCATTTTCAAATTCGTTATATCTTTTGAATGGAATGTCCAATTTTTATAATTTAAAAAGTATTTTACAGGTATTGATACAGTATTTAATAAAATAATAAAGAGGTATGAATGATCCTTTTATTCTATCTTTAATAGTTTCCGCAGCGCACGCGATGGCAAATTTTTTGTGATTAATATTCTCACACCTTGGGTTACATTAATGCATTTTAATTAGGGATCCCTATTTTTATGAAAAAGTTATATAGCCTACGACATTCAACGAAGATGCAGCTTTCTAATAGTAAAACAATTTTTGAAATCGGTCCAGTAGTTTTTGTGTGAAAATATTACAAATATGCATACAAAAATACAAACGTTTCCTCCTTATAATCTCTTATAAAACCAATTGTTTTCACGAAATAATTTAAATGGAATTGAAGTATTCACCAGTTATTGCATCCCGGAAGCATCTGGATTCACCCTACTCGGCCTTCGTTAATCTGTTAACATGCAGTTGGATCTAAATTACTGCCCATTAAGTTCTTTAACCCACAATTTGAACGTTTAAGTCTTATACATTAAAAATTACGAAATGCGAGTTTTTGTGACGGATTTTATACCCCTTTAGTAACATCTTTTTTATTGAAGTGAAATCAGTGAGCAGGCCTGGAGAGAGATAGCCTTCTTTTGCGAAACTATCATCTCGCTTAAGAAGGCATGACAAAGGGAGAGGGTGAATGACGCTGAGGCACTTCGGCCCAGACGAAGGGGAGTAGGAAACAGGAGGAGAAGGTTCATACAACTCCTCCCCCTGTAGAAAATCTGTGAGCCGGCTACAACCGACAGGCCAGAGAGGAATGCCTCAACGAATCTCTGGCTTTAGTGGTTATTGCGAGTTCTCCCCCTCGCGGAGTCCCACACTTCCGACCCCACAGTCGGGTTGCGTAAATGCATTGCCCAGCGACAAAAAAAAAGCGTTTTTATGCTAACTCGTTTGAGGGTTAGGTAGTTTTAATATTTACAAATAAAATGTGGCATTTTAATTTGCCAATCGTCATTTAGTAATTTAAATAACAAAACGAGTGTAGTAAGTAGATTTGAAAAAAAAACCATATTTTTTAAATTATGGACTTTTTTGTGTTCCGCTAAATATGCCGGTGTGTGTAGTAACAGCCTTCTAAGTGTTATTCACGTTGGTTCACTTCACAGGCAAATTTTTTTCATTGGTTTGTAGTCATCACATAATTGAAAGCCATAGAGCAGTTATTCTGGTAAATGGAAGCTTCAAAACCCTTAAGATGTCTAAACCCAAAATTAGGACTTTAATATGCTATAACATTGCTTAAAACATAAATTACACAATGTAAACGTTCAAGTTTTACGAGTTTAGTATTGTGAGCCTAAATTAGTCACGATTAAGATCTTATGCCATCAAGACGCTTTTATGAATGTGCTTGATTTACAAGCCGATGGCATTCGCGATAGGTTTTAATGCCCTGGTACCACTTTCCTTGTGGCAACGGTTAACAGGCTGTAGATTAGTTTTGTACTTGGTTTATAACGTATTTTACTGATTACATCATTCCACAGGATCATACGTATGAACTCCTCGATAAAAGCTGATACGAGAAATTATTAAACTGCTTTTTATATCTTTCTGGTAGAATCAATACCATTATTTCTAAATTTTATAATGAAAGGGTACTTGTTATTAGATATATTATACACCGTACCATTTCTAATTAGATTTTCTTTGATAAAGCGACATAGGTTGTCTACTTTGTTGAAGATACAATTTTGATTGCCTATAACTTTATTGAAAGAAAAGATAAGGTTTGGTTTTCATAAAAAAGTCTATTTGGTCTTTACATTTAATGAAACATCATTGCATCAACTAAAAACAACTGTATAGTGTGGTATTACTGCTGGAAACATCATTGGTCTCTATTTCTCTGAAAATAAACAAGGCGCTGAAGTTACTGTTACTTTTACCAAGACATAATTTCTTGTGCCTGAAATGGAAGAGCAAGGACTAAACGACATGCAGTTATCCTGCATAAATTATAAGCCTTGAGAAGTCAAACTTTATTATGCAAACTGTCATGAGAATGCTGGAGAATGTCGTCGGCAGCGTATTAAATAGCAGAAGCCACAACCTTAGAATTCTTTGAAAAGAGAATACCCTCTAAAACCCAGCAGGACAACCCTCTATAACCTGGTGTTTGATTTACTCTTTGGGACCGAGGACAGCTGCATTCACAAAAATTTAAAAGGACAGAACTCTCTACTCTCTCTTTTCGGGTATATATAATCTCTGATGACGTCTCTCTCTTCCTTTCTGAAGCCAGAGCCTGAGCCGTAAAGCTGTCATGTTATAGATGAAGTCGTAAGTCTAAACTTATACCTGGGCCTACTCAAGGCCTTCCATCCACATATTTAACAGAGCGTTATCCACTGGAACTCTGAGTATTCCGATATCTTCAACCTCAACTGGATGTCCTCCAGCCCTTGAGACCGCCTTGCACTTGTAAGATGAAAAACAAATATTGGTCGAAGGTAAAAGCCTGAATCTCCAACGTTATCTTATTTTCATTACTACTCATCTTTATTATGATTAAATTTTTCAGAGCCAACAAGATTCTTCAACATGTCTTCAACTCTTGCCTTCTCCAATTCACATGACACTGGCGAAGTTGTCACACCTGAAAGCCAAATATAAGAAGAAGACGAAATAGAGGCAGTCACCTGTAGACCTATATACGTAGACCTGTATACTGTTTAAGAGATAATAGTAGAATATCGACTAGATACAGCAACCAAAATATTTGAGAAGAATATGTAAATTAAAGGGTTTTATTTTACTAAACAATAAAACATTTTTCTACTATACATTGATATATTTCGGTATTTTAATAAATATTTAATATAATAGAACGTGAATTTGCTTCTTTGCATATTATTTTTCATGAAGTTTCTCCAAAATTCATTGCGTAGTACACAAATTACACCTGAAATAAAAAAAAATCTATTAAGACCACAAAGACTTTGAATCGGCTTTTTAAAGTAGAGGAAATTTATATAATTTGGCTAAGCCTGGACAGGTGGGAGGCTTCGGCTGTGGCTAGTTACTACCTTACCAATAAGGAAGTCCTGCTAAGCAAGAGATTTGTCTTCCGGTAAGATGCTGTGTAGAAACCGCAATAGGTAAATTACTTCTCAACAGATTAGCCTACTTCCTTCTTAGACTGTATCATCACTTACCATCAGGTGTTATAACAGTCAAATGTTCACATGTCAGCAATAAAACGTACATGTTAAAGTAGATTCAAGAATGGTTGAGATTTACTTCGATTCGGATTTTTTCATACTTCCACGTCATTGGAAACTACGCGGGCAGCACTGAGTAAACAGTTAGTAAATACACATAATTTAGTACTCGATGTTTTTGGGAGTTAAGCAAAATGTAGTGGAAAAGTTAAGGAAAAACACTTCCAATATTCTCTGGTTTTCTGTATCTATTTAAGGAAACTGAGGCAAGTAGCCTTGAAAACCAATTCTAAATACAATTTTCTTGAGTTTATTACACAAGCAATCAATTTTATGTAATTGGTTTTCAAGTCAGTACAAGGATCTCTAACTCTTGCCTACTATAAACACTTTAATCGTTCCCAACGCGTTTCGTGGGTCAATTTGCATTAACCTCTATCTAACATCTCGGTTAATTGTGAACTGATGGTTAACGGTCACTTATCTGATAGTTCAACTGCTACACGCAACGATTTCTGTTGTTAAGGTAAACAACGTTACGGTTCAAAAATTATACCTACAATTTGTAATATATAGCAGCCCAATTTCTCTGTGTTAACACTTTTTTGATTACCTCCTTTTTAAATTACTTTTGTATTAAAATTATATTAAAAATGAAATGAATTGCCTCTATAATTTGTCATATATATCAGCCTAGATTCTCAGTCTTACCACTGTTTTTATTGCCACCATTTGGAAATTAATTTCGTACGTAAAATTTTATTAAGAATGAAATAAATCAACCTTCTATTTGTTATATACAGCAAGTTAGTTTCTCTGTGTTAACACTTTTCTTGATTGCGGCCTTTTTAAAGGTACATTAATATTAAAAATGAAGAAATATACCCTATTATTTGTCATATATATCAACCTGGTTTATTTGTGTTAACACTTTTTTTATCACAACCTTTTGGAAGTTAAATTCGTACGTAAAATAATATTAAAAATGAAATAAATTATCCTTATAATGTGTAATGTATAGCAGTGTAGTTTCTCTGTGTTATCACTTTTTTTGATTGCCTCCTTTTAGAAGTTACTTTTGTATTTAAGAGTATATTCAAATGATGGAAATTATGCTTATAATTTTCATATTTCGCAGGCCAGTTTTTTTGCGCTAACTTTTTTTATTGCCACCTTTTTGAAGTTAGTTCTATGGTAAAAATTTTATCAAAAATGAAATAAATTATACTTATAATTTGTCATATATATAAGCCTAGTTTCTCTGTGTTAACACTTTTTTATCACAACCTTTTGGAAAATTCGTAAGTAATATTATATTAAAAATGAAATAAATTATCCTCATAATGTGTAATGTATAGCAGCGTAGTTTTTCTGTGTTAACACTTTTTTGATTGCCTCCTTTTTGAAGTGAGTTTTGTATTTAATAGTATATTGCAATGATGGAAATTGTACCTATAATTTTGTCACATATATCAACCTAGTTTCTCTGTGTTAACACTTTTTTGATTGCAACCTTTTGGAAGTTAATTTCGTAATTAAAATGATATCCAAAATTAAATATATCATACCTACTATTTGTAATATTCAGCAAGCTAGTTTCTCTGAGCTAACATTTTTGTTAATTACAACCTTGGAAGAGAATTTCGTACGTAAAATTATATTTATAATGAAATAATGTATCCTTATAATTTTTAATGTATAGCAGCGTAGTTTCCATGTGTTAACATTTTTTTGATTGCCTCCTTTTTTAGGTTAGTTTTGTTTTATAAATTATATCAAAAATTAAATAAATCCTATCTACTATTTATAATTTACAGCAAGCTAGTTTCTCTGTGTTACCACTTTTTGATTGCCTCCTTTTTGAAGTTAGTTTTATATTTAAGAGTACATTCAAATGATGTAAATTATACCTATAATTATTCATATATACAGCAGGTCAGCTACTCCGTTTTAAGCCTTTTGTTGATTATAACCTATTGGAAGTTAATTTTGTTTTATAAAATGAAATAAATTATACCTACAATTTGTAATATATAGCAACCTAATATCTTTATGTTAACACTTTTTATAATAGTACATTAATTTGTCCGGAACTTTCTGGATCCCCACTTTTATGACACAAAGAGATTTTTTAGACCCTAGACTCACTATGCTGCTCCACTGAGTATTGGCAGGGACAAGTGTATGCTCTAACACAAGTGCACTCTTTATTTCTTCACTCTCATTGTAGGATGTGACGGCAATCCGACACAACCGGAGAGAGATCAGGCGTAGGACTGACGGCTTAACGTGCTCTCCGAGGCAAGGAGGTGGAGCACGCCGCCACTACACCACTTGAAACATTTAAAATTTCTTAACGGAAAACTCGATATCAATTTTTCAATTTGCCGGAACCAGGAGCTCATGTCTGTAGCCGAACAAGCTAACCACTAGACCGATGATGCATTTTATAAAAAATGTAAAATGTGATCTAGTAAAGTAGAGACCCAGAAGACTTCGTCGTCTTCGTCGCTTCAACCGATGGACGTCCACTGCTGGATATAGGTCTCACGCAATTACCTCAACAAGGCCCGGTCTTACCCCGCCTGGCTCCAGCGGCTATCGGCGACCCTCTTTATATCATCGGTCCACCTTGTGTGGGGTCTGCCTACACTGCGCCGTCCGGTACGGGGTCGCCACTCCGGCACCTTCGCCCCCCAACGTCCATCGGTACTTCGAACTATCAACCCCACCCATTGCCACTTCAGGTTCGCGATTTGTAGGACTACGTCGGTGACTTTGGTTCTGCTACAGATCTTTTCATTTCTAATTCGATCACGTAGAGAAACTCCGAGCATGGTCCTCTCCATCGCACGCTGAGTGACTCTGAGCTTCCGCATGACGCCCATTGTCAGCTAGTAGACCAGAAGACTTATCCTTTCCAAAATAGCGAAAATTTTCCCTACCTTGCATATATTTACGATGTAATAAATAAATTAGCAGTTGTATTATTTTATTGAGTTAAAGTCAATAGCGTAATTGTATTATAAATCGTATTTGTTGGTCGTGAAAGTGTCCACTCCATAGCAGGTTGCACTTTTATGGCTTTGCAACCGTTAAAGATCAATAAACTAGAATTGTTTGCACGGGCGATAATTAATGAGTTTTGAGAAACAATGTTTTATGCGAATGCAATTATAGAATAGATGGCAGTTGGTATATTAAATACTATCTATACTGTAGAGGGATTTCCGAAACAAAATATTGACGGTTTTATTATTAAAAACGTACTAAATCAGTATTGAAATGTAATTACAGTTTGTTCGCGTTAATGATGCAGTTTGTAATCATTCTAGTTCCGCCCCCAAACAAATCAAATCAACTGGTCACTGTGAACTTGACCTTGTAATTAAAAAAGTTTGATTGGTTAGGGGGCGGTGTAGAATGAAGACTCACTGTATTCTTAATGCGAACAAACTATAGTTACAGTTTGTATAGAGAAGAAGTGTACAATGCTAATATTTTTTAAAAATCATCCATAAAAATACATTAATACTCGTACAATTAATAAAACGTTACCATGTATTTAATACACACAGGCGCTCTTTTTTGTTAAAATGACTGCTCAAATTGGGAATAGATTGATATTATTTGTGAAGGACATTTAGCAAAAGAAGAAGGAGAGGGAATTTTTGTATTATTGATGTGTCTGTAAAGTTTCAATTAGAAAAAATGAGAAAGATATTTTTCTATGTTGTCATTTCATTTAATATAATTTGTTGGAAATTAACAGTGTTTCCTTGGCGAAATCTGTGATTGTTGAAGGCTTTAATCATGTTGAAACTTATAATTTAAGTTATTTATGGCCATTTGGCATTGATCTTTTGTTCTAATAGAAATTTAAGCCTTTGCCCAGCGATAGAACTTTAAGGAGCTACTTAACGTTTTATATTTCCAAAACAAAGTACTTACGGAAATTGTTAACGCACCTTGTACAAAACGTGGAGTTTGTTAATAATTACATTGAAAGAATTGCCAAAGCTCATCATCAAAGACTTCGCCATCACGTGAATCCCGAAGCTGCTAAACTTCTGGATATCACACGGACAAAGAGGAGACTTAAAACAACAAAACCTTTTGAGCTAGTGAAAGCTTTTGAGTAGTGTTTTTAAGCAACAACTCAAGAACAGTGTGAGTTAATAGACATTATAGTAAACTAAGCAGTCGTGGAACTCTAGATTTGAATAATACAATTACATATTTAGGTAGATTAGGTCAAAGTGTTACTACTAATTAGTCTATTAGGCTAGATTGTAATCTTATATTATAAAATTGGTTGGCATAATTATAAGACATAATTATTTCACATCCGACACTTTGTCTTGCAATGGCAATTAACTTTAGGACGTAATATATCGTTAATTCATCCTAAATCTTTCACTAAAGAACTCTGACATCTATTCCAAAAAAGCTTTATCATTGAAAAATATTAACATATTCTTTATATAACACATCTTTGCGTCGTTAACTGAAGCCAAATCGAGAATTGAGACATCATCTTTTCACATCCGATACTTTGTCTTGTAATGGCATCGCATAAACAATTAATTTTAGGACGCAATATATATGTGATATATCGTTAATTCATCCTAGATTTTACGCTAAAGAACTGCGATATTTTTCCAAAAAGGCTTAATATTCTTAATAAAGTATACTTTCTCAAGAATTTCGGCTCAAGAATCGGTTTAAAACGATGATATTTTGAGTCTCCTTTTATCTTTGTTTCTAATTGTGTTGTACAACGAAGCATAAACAAAAAATAATACATGTAACATAATAACACGTCTTTATCTCATTCATTGAAGCCAAATTGAGAGTTGAGACATATTTTTTTTAATCCTACACTTTTTCTTGTAATGGCATCACATGAGCAATTAATTTTAGGACGTACTATATATGTGATATATCGTTAATTCATCCTAGATCTTACTCTAAAGAACTCCGATATCTTTTCAAAAAGAGTTTTATCTTAGAAAAATATTAACAATGTCTTTAATTCATAAAAATATATAACACTTCTTTGCCTTATTAAATGAAGCCAAATCGAGAGTTAAAACATCAGTTTTTACATGCGACACTTTGTCTTGTAATGGCATCACATAAGCAATTAATTTTAGGACGTAATATATATGTGATATATCGTTAATTCATCCTAGATCTTACTCTAAAGAACTCCGATATCTTTTCCAAAAGAGTTTTATCTTAGACAAATATTAATAATTTCTTTAATTCATAAAAATATATAACACTTCTTTGCGTTATTAACTGAAGCCAAATCGAGAGTTAAAACATCAGTTTTTACATGCGACACTTTGTCTTGTAATGGCATCACATAAGCAATTAATTTTAGGACATAATATATATGTGATATATCGTTAATTCATCCTAGATCTTACTCTAAAGAACTCCGATATCTTTTCAAAAAGAGTTTTATCTTAGAAAAATATTAACAATGTCTTTAATTCATAAAAATATATAACACTTCTTTGCCTTATTAAATGAAGCCAAATCGAGAGTTAAAACATCAGTTTTTACATGCGACACTTTGTCTTGTAATGGCATCACATAAGCAATTAATTTTAGGACGTAATATATATGTGATATATCGTTAATTCATCCTAGATCTTACTCTAAAGAACTCCGATATCTTTTCAAAAAGAGTTTTATCTTAGAAAAATATTAACAATGTCTTTAATTCATAAAAATATATAACACTTCTTTGCCTCTTTAAATGAAGCCAAATCGAGAGTTAAAACATCAGTTTTTACATGCGACACTTTGTCTTGTAATGGCATCACATAAGCAATTAATTTTAGGACGTAATATATATGTGATATATCGTTAATTCATCCTAGATCTTACTCTAAAGAACTCCGATATCTTTTCAAAAAGAGTTTTATCTTAGAAAAATATTAACAATGTCTTTAATTCATAAAAATATATAACACTTCTTTGCCTCT
>JACTOM010000929.1:21211408-21253427 GCA_015832385.1 Elymnias hypermnestra
CCGTCACATCGGACTATGAGAGTGAAGGAATAGAGAGTGCACTTGTGTACTATGCCTGCCAATCCGCAGTGGAGCAGCGTGGTGGGTCTATGCTCTAAAAACCCTCGCTTCTTGGAGTGAGGAGGCCTGTGCCCAGCAGTGGGACGTTAGTGGGCTGCTACTTACTTACTTTAAACTAAATTAAAATTATAATCAAATTGACTAAAAATAGTAATTTATAATAAACCTAAGTTGGTTTTTCGTTAGTTAATTTAATGACTGGCTTATTGGTCTAGTGGTTAGCATGTTCGGTCACAGACATGAGGTCCTGGGCTCGAATATTGGTTCGGCCCAATTCAAAATGGATATTGAGTCTTAGTCTATGGATAGTTGTGGGCGGCACGGATAGCTCTGAAATATCGGTAAATACCAGGGAAATTGTCCGTTCGTTAATGTCACCTCGCATTACATAACATTTCGTAATGGCAGTACATATACTCAACTCCCATTAACTAACAACTTTTATTATCCTCATTGTTTAAATATACAAAACTTGCACTATTCTTATGATTACTTCAGCATTTTTCAGCGCGAATTACTATCACATACAATTATTCCGCTTGTTAAAATTAGCTCGTATTGCATAACATTTAATAATATTGCACTATGCCTTTGGTACTTTTAAGTGTTGTCACTATATTACTCAATAACTCCTAACATCTAACTAACTATAGTATAACACTTTTATATAAAAAAATTATCTATATTTGTCCGAAGTTGGGAAGTTGGCGGTCCTGCACTTGATCTCTGTCTGGCCGTGTCGGAATGCCCATAAATGGGAGTGAAGGAATAGAGAGTGCACTTGTGTACTATACCTGTCAATCCACAATGAAGAAGCGTGGTGGATCTACGCTCCAATAACCCTCTCTTCTATGGGTGAAGAGGCCTGTGCCCAGCAGTGGGACCTAAATGGATTTCTACTTACCATTTTCCTTTTATAATTGAATTACCTCTTACCTCAGTTACCATAAAATTCTAAACTATAATAAACCAGCTAAATATCGCTCTGTTTGGCAGTAGGATATTTTCTCAAAATATGTACACCAAATTTACTATTCAGGAAGAGATTTTCTTTTTTCCATTGTAGAAATTTGTAATCAGCCATCAGACTCTGAAAAACATAGCAAAATAAATTTTCCATAAAAAAAAGATTCTCGGAAGTAATATGTCGTAACAGAAATCGCAAGCTTGTCGTATCGCGTATAAGGAAACAGCTTTAATGTTTATTATTAGGCTTTCAACGAAATTAATAATGATTTTATTGATATATATTTCCAAAGGGTTTATTTTAACGTGGCCATGTGTGTATATTATCTGTAATATATCTTTTACTAGCTGAATTTACCACGTTTTTAGTGTGTGTCTACGTCGCGAAAGAAATACATCCATACTGCGAAAGGTTTACGAGCTCTCAGTGTTTTTTCATGAATTTTTTTGTTGCCAGGTAAATATTCGATAATAATCTTATTAGATGGTAAGTGACGATACAGTCTAAGGTGGAAGCGTGTTAATCTGGTAGAAAGTAATTTATTTCTTAAGGGTTCTAGCGTCGTAACAGACCGCAATTTTTTTACTTGGTGACACGTCCTTTATTTGCCCTCCTGGGAACTGAAACTAGGATCTCTGTTATTAAAGCAAGTACTCATACTATTGCGTCACTAATGCTCCTTAAATTTTTCAGATATTTTAATAGATGTCCTGCTATTCGGGTGCTCATTAAAATTGGTTATCGACATCCCGCATCAACCGCAGTACCATTTTTGCTAATTCTTTTTTCTTATAGTTAAGAGAAGATTCTTATGAAAGATAAAATTAAGGAAGTTGCATTTAACGTCATAATTTTTAAGCAAACTTTAAAAAAATACAATTGTATCTTCCTTAGTGCTTTAGTATAAGTAATCTTCTGACGGCTGCACCCAATTTCGCTTATTTTTTTATTCTTGTGTATGTTATAGTCAGGTGAAGGTTCTTACGAAAGAAAAAATTAATATAGTTGCGTTGAACATCAGAAATTTTAAGCAAACTTAACCACCATAGTAACTTTAAGTTTCAATAAAATGAAATAAAATAAAAAACTTTTCTAATGTAACCTTCTTCGTGGTTTTGACAATGTAAACCTTTTTAGTGTAACCTTATGACGTTTGACATAATTGTCAGCGATTGACAAGAATGTCATTGATAAGAACTGTAGCCAAGGGTTTTTGTAGCAAGCAAGTTCCCGTGTCGGAATGCCAACAAAATTATTCATATAATAACCAGAACAAAAAACTAACATTTTTGTGATTAGAAGAATAAAATCGTTTAAAAGAGTTTACAATTTTGTTCAAAAAAGCTGTCAATAATACTATATTCCTTTTTTTAAACTTCACTTCGTGGCTGTATATTCCTTATTTTATTCTAATATTAGTATTTTATTTTTTTCAATATTGAGTTTTCTATTAAGATTTTCTTAATATTTGCCCGAAGTTGGGAAGTTGGCGGTGTGTTCCACCCCCGTGCCTCGGAGAGCACGTTAAGCCGTCGGTCCTGCGCCTGACCTCTCTCCGATCGTGTCGGATTCCCGTCACATCAGACTATGAGAGTGAAGGAATAGAGAGTACACTTGTTGTGTACTATGCCTGCCAATCCGCAGTGGAGCAGCGTGGTGGGTCTATGCTCTAAAAACCCTCGCTCCTCGGAGTGAGGAGGCCTGTGCCCCAGCAGTGGGACGTTATTAGGCTGCTACTTACTTACTTTTTATTAGTATTTTTACATGTTTCAAATTATGCTTATGCATATATTTATTACTGGCACTGTTCTGCCCATTCATTTATTTAATAATCATCCACTTACACAAAGGTTGTCTGGAAGAGATTGTTTGTAGCAATAAGATCGCCTTTGCATGCTCTTAGCTTTAGTTTATTTATTCTTAGTTTTATATTTCCTGTATTACTATGTATTTGAATAATTATTTTATTTATTATTTACACCAATTCGAAAACAACATCCCTATGTATATTATTTTCGAATAGTTCAGACAGAAGAATAGTAGTAATCTTATTTATAGAAAGCCATATCGAGAGGTTGAAATATTTATAAACAAATATCTATATTTCATAAATCTTTACTTTAAAAAGTCCTAACTAATGTGGTTATGTCGAAATAATCTATGAAATCAAGTCACAGTTACAAAACTTGGAACATTCTCGGTAACAGAGGTGTTTCACTAATTCGAATAGTATATTCATAGATAAGATAGAATAAAGTCTGTTGTATCACCTAGTATTTATATAGATATTGATTTTGGATAAAATGAAGGTTAAAATTAGGCCACGGTGTCAAACAGTTGATTAGGGGGATAGGTCGCGCTAACCAGACGTGCTTAATGCGGGGCTCTACCCCTTATAATCCTAATATTGATCGCAACTGAATTGGTATATTTTGTTTCATTACCTCTTAGTTTTAAATAATATTTACCAGTATTCATAATGAGAAAATAACTGTATTATAATAATTCACAAAAAAGTCGATAAATCGATTGTGAAAAGTGTTGCATCTCCAGTTATTTCATCGTCTATATATCTTATGGAGGTAAGGCGCTCGGGAGTGTAACCAAGGTCAATATGGCGGCGTCCATGATTGACATCAGCTGTGTCACTTGCATCGCGGTTACATAAAACCTGGCCACGTTATTTGTTTTTAATATACAAGTATACGACTACTACGACGACCTCCAGCTATGATGAAATTTACCCTGAAGATATATATATATATAGATAGAGAAAGAGAGGGAGAGAGAACTCTTTTATTGTACACCACGAAAATAACATATAAAAAAGTAAACACAAAATATGTACAATATATATAATAAGACGCAGATACTTCTCTGCACTTCTGACTTATTAAAAAATTACCTCACATTAACTTACAACTTATTCTCTCCACTATTTTCTCACTTATCTCCACTAAATTCTCCTTTAAAACAACTACACGACAACACGGCTCTAAAGTAATCAAAATTTTATTCAAGTAGGCCTATTACAGCACTTTTGAATCGACAATTTTTTTCCCACATACTAATTCTAATGTAATAACGTATGTAAGTACGCACATTCGTTAAAGTTACCTCGTATTGCAAAACATTTCGTAATATTGCACAATGTTTTTGCGTTTCTGTTATATTAGTCAATAACTCCCATCATTTCACTGCTATCAGTATTGTCATCTAATTATCTATAGTCTTACACTTTGATTTGACATTCGTCATACATGTTCCTTTCGCGACGTAAACTTGAACTAATAACGGGATAACTGAATCAAAAACTACGCGGGTAACAACACTGGGAACAGGTAGTCAAATATATAAGTAATACTGTATAAGTATATGTAAATCTTAATTTTCTCCATTAATAGGCTCTTCCTAATTAGATAGTCGCTTTTAGGTGTTTCTTTTTTAAAACACCATGTCTTAATTTACAATTTTATTACATTTAGAATAATTTTTCATAGTATTTTATCTCAATCATGTTGAAGTAGATATTCATGTTCAACGCCTACGAAGTTATTTATTATCAATGTCTCGTCTCCACCTTGATTCGGAAGCTAGAATCCAATAATATCTATAAATAGAGCCTGTAACTGTCTGCAATGTTAACTTGGAGACAGTTACATGGTACTGTATAACACGTATTAGGTTAGGGCTTAACTGGTGTTATCTATATATAAAACAAAGTCTGGTTTGATTTATTTATAACACAAATATGGCTGGACAGGTTTTAATTAATTCATTGGATTCGTCTAAATTTCGAATGATTAAAATAATTGGTATGTTAATGGAAAAATAACAGTGCGAAAAAACTATTCAGGCAGGATAGGCAGAGATCAAGTCCTTCCACTTGCCACGATCCTTGCATATCTCCTTCGCTTTTTTCATTCTCATTAAACATTTCATACACGTTCGTCGGTTTAGAGTCCTCTTCACCTGGCCCTTATTTAAAATGTCCTGGATTTGGTCCAGGATCATTCCCCTTCCAACTTGCCCATTCACTCTTGGATCATAAATCCTTTTCATCAGTCTCCTTTCATTCATTCTCTCTACGTGCCCAAACAATCTAAGCATACCTTCCTCAATTTTAGTAACTACATCTTTTATTCCACAACTTTCTCTTATCACACTATACAATAATAATATCTTTGAAATAATACAGGTATTTCATGAAAACAAACTTGTTGTTGAAATCCATTATGCCAAATGTCCACTTTAGCAGCAGCAGTAGCATAGAGAAATCGATGTGTTTATCGTACTGACTCACAAAGCAAGTATATAAATAATTAGACTGTTAATAAACAAACATGTCATAACTTATTTAATCTCGATAAATCCTCTCATTTATTCGAGCTTTTAATGTATTATAAGATCCTATTTTTTGCAGTAAACCTCGAAATAATGTAATAAATCAAGTCAATCAGAGGTATATCAATGCGAAGGTAACGGGACCTCATTGCAATTAGCAATTGTATAGGTTTCTCGCAAATCCTGGGCTCACTTGTCTAAATTACACTTTGTATATGTTCAGGTGGGCAGTTTGAAATGAGTTTCATAGATAAAAACTTCAAAATATAGACTATTGCACTACGAAGTAAGGTTTTACGTTTGACGCGATTAAGTCATCAGATTTTAAACTATTGATCAGTGAAACTTATTACAAACCATTCTCCGAAATAGTTGTGTTATTGTAGGCCCGAATTTCTTAAAATCGGATATCTTAAATTTGGACGATATTTGCTACGAGGTAAGGTTTTACGTTTGACGTGATTTAGACATCAGATTTGAAACTATTTATCCGTGAAACTTATTACAAATCATTCTCCGAAATAGATGTGTTATTGTAGGTTCAACTTTCTTAAAATCTAACCTAAATTTGGATCATTTTTGCTACGAGGTAAGGTTTCACGCTTGACGTGATTTAGAAATCAGATTTTAAAGTTTTTATCAATCAAATTAACTGCAAACCGCTCTCCACAACAGTTGTACATTTGTTGGTCCAGCTTTCTTAAAAGCTGATGTTTAAAATTTGGGTCATGTTTGCTACGAAGTAAAGTATGCTGCTAATGCTTGAAGTGATTTAGATATTTGATTTTAAAGATTTAACCAAAGAAACTAACTGCAAACCGCTCTCCTGAACAATTACGATTTAGTTAATAATTGTGTCTCGAACAGTTGTGCTATTGTATACCCGAATTTCTTAAGAACACATCTCTGAAATTTGGACCGTGTGTGCTACGAGGTAAGGTTTTACGCTTGACATGATTTAGACATCAGACTTTAAAGATTTAACCAAAGAAACTAACTGCAAACCGCTGTCCTGAAAAATTGCGTTTTAGTTAGTCTAACTTTCTATATGAGGACCATGGATATATCTTTAATCATCTGCAGAAGATATTTGAATATCTTCCGGCTCGAATTACCAAGTATGCTAGGTTTTACGTGCAGAATATATGGCTTTTCATAAATAAAACATGTATAACATCACATACGTTCACAACACCTGTCTGGTTTTTTTTAAATCGCACGAGCGCAACTCAAACATCTATTGAAAACCCAAAACAGGGGGTGCGTCCCCCTCCCTGCCTCCCCCTCGTTATTCCACTTCCCTTCTCCCCTTTCTTTCCACTAACTTCGCATCGTCATCCGTATTACTTTGGCCTTAACTTATGTGAGGGTATACGCTAACTTTATCCAAATGAAAATCCACTTTATTTCAAAACACTTAGGGTCTAAGTTCCATTGTTACAAAAAACCAATTTATACTCTAAATTGCCACCTGATTTTGATCTTTATAGTCTGTACATAAAAGGCGAAGTTTGTTTGCGAAGAGCTAGATCAATTTTGAGATAGTAGTTGGTACTGATTCCTTCGCATTACTTTTTCGTTCTTTGTGGAGGTATTTTATACGAGTTTAAAGTCTTATGTGTAAAGGGCGCGTAGCAAATGATAGCTCTATGTGTATCTGTATTGGATTCTAATAGAATGTGGATAATTTAATTTGAAGGCTGTCTTGGACTTCATGTAATGTTTTTGTAGCATCTGCAAGAGGTCTTTGCTCTGACGATTTACTATTTATTGTAAGAAATAATGAAATAGCTGAACTGCTTTTTAGAATTTTTGTATTAGAACTACTTGCTTAATTGTGCTAAACTATCTTGATTTGTAAAGTTATGGTTATCCCTTCTTCCCAATTTGTCAAACCTCTTTGAGTAAAGGTTAAAACTTCTTTCCCCTTACTTTATTAGTCAAACCTTTATATCAATATCCTTTTCAATATTAAGGATTTGGCTATGCTTGGATACATTTTGGTTTTATAACAATATATGGGCAGAAAAGCTTAAGATATGAACCCTATAGGTATGGAATTATCTTTCAGCTGTCGTCTTTCTTTCTCCGACGAATAATGGAATATTTACCAATTTTTTTTTGCAAAATTTTGATAGTACTATAGAAAAATGCAAACAAATTAGGATATGTGCAACCATATTGCTTTTTAATATATAAATAAATATACCTGTATTAAAATCCTAAAATTACCCCATAACGACGCTGAAAGCAAAAACATAGTAAATCCTAAATTGTTTAGCAGAAAAATTATTTCGTAAAAAAACTTCCGTATTTATTGATTGGAGTTCAGTTTTGGACACTATATTTAGGTTTTGTTACCAAGCAGACTGACTTTTAGGGCTCTATCCTAAAGATTTATTATAGTTACGTGTTACTACGTGTTTAACTGACTGCGTGTGACTGCCTCATTGGTCTAGTGGTTAGCACGTTCGACTACAGACATGAGGTCCTCGGTTCGAGTTCAAATTCAAATCAATTCAAAAATCAATATTGAGTTTTCTATGAAGATTTTCTCAATATTTGTCCGAAGTGGGGAAGACGGCAGTGTAATCCACCTTCGTGCCTCGGAGAGCACGTTACGCCGTCGGTTCTGCGCCTGATCTCTCTCCGGTCGTGTCGGATTCCCGTCACATCGAACAATATGCCTGCCAATCCGCAGTGGAGCAGCGTGGTGGGTCTATGCTCTAAAAACCCTCGCTCCTCGGAGTGAGGAGGCCTGTGCCTAACAGGGGGACGTTAAGGGGCTGCAACTTACATACTAGGTGTTTGCTTTCCAGCATCGATGTAGATAAATAGATAAAGCTCTTTATTGCAATCATTTTCTTTGTACATCAATGTAAACACATATTTAATGAAACAAATAGTTGACATTCGTCCCATCGTTCAGAAGTCCATTGAAATATAAAAGTGAAGTTTTCTTTTATCTTTATGGTTTTCAATGTCAAACGTTTCGATGTTCGTCGCGTCTTTCAGAATGCAAATTTAATTTAAATAATACTTGTTTTTTCTTTCATTTGTTTTTGACATTGACAACCAACAACTTCTGATCGCGACTATAATATTTAACGGACTTTGGCGGTAAAGTGGACGTAAATGTTGTTTTTTTATTACGAATACTTTTTGTTTCTGTAACTTTTAACCACCCTTTTGGCTAAATTTGAATCATTCTTTTTTTTCGCTGGGAAATGCTTTTATGCACTGGCCCCGACCGTGTATCAGGAGTGTCGGACTCGGCGAACAAGCAGACCTCGCAATACCCACTAAAACCCAGCCGAACCCTCTTCATCCATGAATGAAGCACCAGGGGTTCAACTTTCACATTCATGCCTGGTGTCCCGGATGAATCCAACTGAGGATTCTCGACGTTGGAAGGACTTACGCTTACAAACGCCGTCTTATCGGTCTCCTCCGGCGGTATGAGGGAGCATCCATTGCAATCTCCCTCTCTCGCTCGTGGGCCTCCTTCAGTGAGATGATCGTCTCACAGAAGAGGGCCACTTCCGCCCACCACCTCTCACTAGACAGCATCGCGCCTACAACGCTGTCCAGTGAGAGGTCCGCACCGATCAGCGCAACCAAGAGGTGACGCTGAGGTCCCCAGGCTGCACAATCTGCCAAAGTATGCTTTGCCAAGAAAGTTGAATCATTCTGCAATTATCATTAAGCTTTTTTAGTTATTGATTCAGAGGTGTTCTGTCATGATTTTAGGTCGGCAACACATCGGCGGACCCTATGGTGCTGCAGGTGTCCATGGGTGACGGTGAACACTCAACATCAGGTGACCCGCAAGCTCGTTTGCCTGCCAAGGCTATGTAAAAAAAAAGCGCTACGAAGTCAGCTAGCTCTATAAATTACATGTCCTCAATGTCAGACGTTTGACCTATTTTTACAGTGTCTAGTTTTGTGATTCGATTTACAGAACGAATTGAATAAAATACCCTTTTGAGTTATAATTTTCGGATAAGTTCGCCACTTTCGTTATACAATTGGAAAGTATTATAATTTATCTATCATAATCGTGGATACAAGTATAATAAAGTTGATTTAACAAGATCTTAAGTAGATAATAAATGTACTATGGTGAAATATTTGATTAAGTGCCTTAATGTTATAATATGTTTGCGTCATGATATTAGTCTTTGTATTGACTAAGTTAAGCAACGCGAATGATGACGTTGCTTTGGCAAGATGGCGGAGCTTTTTCGTAGAGTACGACAGTTGTAAATTTGATATTAAGTGTGAAGCATTATAAAGTATTAATGTATTGAGATTAATGTTTAAAAGAATATGTGTTATTCATCTCAACACTAGTAATATTGTTTTCTGTGAAAATCGATCGAAATGTAAGGAAAGTAGCAACCCATTAGCGTCTTACTGCTGGGCACAGCCCTCCTCACTCAAATGGAGAGGATTTTTAGAGCATAGACCCACTACGCTGCTCCACTGCGGATTGGCAGGCATATCATACAAGTGCACTCTCTATTCCTTCACTCTCATAGTTTGATGTGACGGGAATCCGACACGACCGGAGAGAGGTCAGGCGCAGGACCTACGGCTTAACGTGCTCTCTGAGGCACGGGGGTGGATCACACCGCCAAATTTTTCCCAACTTCGGGCAAATATTGACAAAATCTTAATAGAAAACTCAGTATCGATTTCGAGTTGACCCGACCCGGGACTCAAACCCAGGACCTCATGCCGATCGAAATGTAAACTAGACATTATTTGACAGCCCTGAAAATTAATATTTGACAGTTTTCCACTGTCAACAATAAGTGAAAAGCGCCATTACATCCGACTTGTTGATTCCTAATAAGCTGAAATGCAGTCCCTTTTTGCTCAATATAACAGGCAATTAGTGGGTTTGACAAATAATTTTAAATACTTAGGGTGAAGTAACAAATAAGAATACACCACTAAGGTTAATAAACTTTAATACCACAGTGATAGAGTTGAAAATGACATAGCAGGGGTTGTTTTAGAAGACAATGCAGCCAAGAAAAGATGTTCAGTTTGCGTAATGACGTCATTAAGCGTCGTCGAAACATTGTCCAGATGAGGATCATCTCTTTAGATGGCACTCGAGCGATAGGTTATTGTGAATAAATTGCATTACGGATGAAAATTGTTGTACTTTCATATTTACCCTCTTTAATTTTTAAATTGGCATCCGACTCGCAAAAGGCTGTAAGCGAAAATATATACCGACTATTTACTGTGGACTTACGATTGGTAGGACAACAGTTATACGTGTAATTCTATAATCTAAAACCTGGGTTTCTTTCCATTCATTAAATTGAAATTTATATAAAAATATTACTTAATACTTTAGTTTTAACGATTTGAATTTGAACGTAACAATTTCGACCTACAGGCCACATTTGTTATCTATAGACTTGTTTGTCTTCTGTGAAAGGAGCTGTCATGATATATCTAAATAGTGGTAATTGTTAAGAACTGATACATTACATTCACTAATCCTAACTAATATTATAAATGTGAAAGTAACTCTGTTTGTGACGCTTTCATGCCCAAACTACTGTACCGATTTAAATGAAATTTAATACACAGATAGTCTAGGGCTTGAGAAAGGACGTAGGCTACCTTTTTCTTCCAAAATTTCCCTATTAGTCCCACAAGATCTGAATATATATATGTCAGTGGGCAGATGTCTGTGAAACGCTGGCGCCATCAATCGGCGTGGGACAGAGTCAATAGTGTCAGTCCGGCGGGAGTCTCTCGGCAGTTGTCGAGTGGCGCTCGACCGGAGCAGTCTTCTGTTGGAACTGTCGCATTCCTAGCTATTATTGTTAATGAGTTTGTGCAAATTGATATCGGCAACATTAAGTGATTGAACATTATAATTTGAGTTAATTAATAAAGTGTTTGATTGCACCGGCATTACCCACGAACGCCCACAGTATAAGAAATTAATAACGATGTCGGCGGAGAACCCTACGCCCCTGTGCTTTATGGTTCTCCGTTCTCTCTTATTGTCCGATATATATGTGTATATGAAAAACGAGTACATATTGTGAGTTCACCAAAAATATTCACCAGATTGACTTGAAATTCCGTATATATTATCCTCTCGCGAGTTGGTCTCTTACTAAGAACGTATTTCCCTATATTTACATGCACTAATAACGGGATAACGGAATCACGAATTACGCGGGTAACACCGTGGGGAACAGATAGTATAGTAACAAGATAGGATTCAACTTAAAACTTACAATTATATCAGCAAAGTTTTCACTAATATCGTTTGCGATGTTATCGCATTGCTAATCTTAATATTTGTGTGGTTTTTCTTATTGTTATTTGAATAGGGACTTTTATCGTTAATGTGAATATTTTACCAAAATTTTACATATACTCGTATACTAGTACAGTCTTGTTTGAATAAGACTATTAATCTATATAAACAAAAAAAATTAATATCTATGTCCGTTATAAACCTAGTTTAATCAGTTATATCTCTCGTAAAGGAATACTCAACCGAAATTGTTGTGGGCTCTTCTCAAAATAGGGCGCCAAAGAAGTCTTTTAACTTTTGATTGTAAGACGTTCCCTATTCATCATGAATCATCATTATGAACAAATATATTTGATGATTCAAAAGTGTTGTTAAAGTTTACTTTAATAAAGAATTTATGTATTTGAATGGACAGTAAGTACCGATTTCCCTTGATACCAACGGAATTGGAAACCACACGACTGATACCATAAGGTATAGCTAGTTTTAATATTTTAAAAAACGACGTGGTTGTGTTATTGACACGGCCGTTTGCTTGAATACGTCACAAACGGGGCTTCCCCCTCCGTTGCGCGCGGTGTGTTACAGTCCTTACTTAATGTAATAAATTATTTAATCCTTTAGCTATTAAGTGGTGTAATTGAAATTTCGATGGAAGCGATAGATATGTAGCTACAACACCAAACTGTATCCACCGATTTTATCATTCGTTTCTTAGAATCGCCTTCCTGTGTATGCAATTTTAAGACGTATTCACGTCAAAAGATATTACTACTAAACAAATAAACAAAACCGAGTCTCCGAAACGTGATAAAACCATTACCAATGGATAAGATTCAAAAATATTTGTATATAGACCAAAGTATTGTATTTTAACCTGCATGATCAGTTACTGACTACACAAGTTTAATAAACATCCTTTCCTTTTTATACATAACGATGCCGGGGCTATCCGCGGGTGCCAGCATTGTGTTGTTATTTATGATATATATGAAGGGGATACAATATTTTCATCACGGTAATATTTTCTCCACAGCGAGTCTGTGGAGCATTTTTCAAGACAACCCTCCCTAGCGTTACTCGACGGTTTTATGAGGTATCAAACAGAAGAGACCGACGTTTTTGACTAATTCAAATACGATACAGAATAAAATACATACATAGCATCACGCCTCATTCCGATAGGTGTAAGCAGAGATCACGTCTGTCCAATTGCGACGATTCTTGCATACCTCCTTCGCTTCTTTCATTTTTATTAAACCTTATATACAAGTTCGTCGGTTTAGAGTGCTCTTGACCTGGGCCTTATTTATGGTCCAGAATCGTTCGCCTACGTCTTTCTCTTCCAACTTTCCCATTCAATCTTGACTCATAAAGCATTTCTTTCTCTATTTTAATCCCTACAACTTCTTTTACACCACAGCGTTCTCTTATCATACTATTTCTTACTTTGTCACTCGGTTTCAATCCATTTATACTTCTCAACGCTCTCATCTCTACCGCATTCATTTTATTTGTGTGATTCTTCTGCCATACCCAACTTTCACTACCATACTTGTGTTAACACCAACTCTCCTCCATGCACAGGCAGTCTGGTCCTTTAGGATACCCTCTGGCTATTTATAAAGGCGTGCAGAGCACCATTTACCATATTCCCTGCATTTACTTTCCTTTCTACATCATTTTCACGTGTTAAAATACATACAGGCATTTATCAACCCCCCCCCTCCCTTCTCCCCTCGTGAGACGTCATAAGATTTAACCCAACCTCCTCCAGGGGAATTGCGTCCACCGATGCTCCATCAAAGGATGGAGAAGGTATGACTAGGTTTTCGTGGCTATTCTGGCTTGTCAGCGAGTCTCACATTCCCCATTGGATTTTAAGGACTATCAGGGTGCATAGGTGCATTACCCAGTATAACAAAAGGAATCATTTCTAGCGAAGCGAGAGCGTCTGTCGAAGTTACTTAAATAATATTTAAAAGTACAACAAAGGAGGTATTAACCAACTTGTTAATGCCTCCTTTATTACCGGTTATATAACTATATAACCGGATATGTTAACCAATTATAAGCACTAAATACGGATGTGTTAATTTCAGTTCCAGTTCATTATCACAATGATTCGGACGAAGTGCGTTTAAGACCACCTCAGAGCCTCAAGCCCCCATAAAATAATGTTCTTTGGGCAATCTTTTGCGGTACAGAAGTTAAAACTAAGGAATGAGCTAACTCTGATCAAAGAAGCTAAATTTTTGAATATAAAAAAAGAATCGTCACCCCACTAACTCTGTCTGTCCACTTAAACGACTACATATGTTAGGATGCTTTTATTTACTATAATATATATTTTTGGGGTTGTATATATGTTAATATGTATTTATTTGTACGTACCTGTTTATCTATTCATGTATGTTTGTTTTTATATGACTTTATCATAATTAAAATGTCTTTAATTTTTATGGTTACCTGGCAGAAATCCTGTCCAGTCTTTACAATAAAGTGTATTCTGGATCTTATATTCAGTTGTAAAAAAATCGCTTTCAGCTTATAACTTAATTCACATAACGCGAAGTTCGTTTTTCTCCCACTCTTTCTTGGCAGTTTTGATGCATCGTAATATTTTCGTGTCAGCCACATGCACCCCGTGACGTCACGTGATATATTGGCTTCTGCCTCCATAATTGTAATCTCTGTCGATTTCCTCCTGTAATATATTCCACATCTACGCTTGTGTTTTGTTAATACAAGCGAGAATTGAATTTTGTCACGAAAAAACATCTTTCTAAAATGAAACTGCCTCGAACAGGCTACAGACCTGAGGTCCTGGTTTGAAATCCCGGGTCGGGCGAATTCAAAATTGAATTTGAGATTTCTGATAAGAAATTGTCATTATTTTCCTGAATTTGAAAAATTGACGGTATGCTCCACTCCCGTGCCATGGAGAGCACGATAAGCCTTAGATCCTACAACTGATCGCTCTCCAGTTATATCGGATTGTCATCACGTCGGCCTACGAGAGTGCAGTATGTCTTTTTTTGCTTGCAATGCTTTCAGGCATGAGCAGCAACCTATTAGTCAGGAATGTGGGACTCGGCGATAGAGGTACCTCGCAATAACCAATGAAACCCAGCCCAACCCTTTTAATCCATAAGTGAAGGAACAGGTGTTTAACTTTCGTATTCGTCCCTGGTACTTCAGACGAGACCAACTGAGTATTCAAGGAGGAGGGAGGAGGCGCGCAAACACGCGCTACCTAGTACTTTGCCTCCTTCGGTAGTGAGGAGGAGCATCCGCTGCTTTCTCCTTCTCTCGCACATGGGCTTCCTTAAGCGAGACTACGGTCTCGCAGAAAAAGTATACTCCTTCCTCTCTCTCATTGTAGAGCATCGCACCTATAAAAATGCTCCCTGGCGAGAGAACACCGCCGATCAGCGCCAGCCGCTGGCTACACAATCTGCCATAGTGTAATTCGTTGAGTCGATAACTGCATTATTCATCATCATCATTATGTACTATACGTGCCATCCCGCAGTGGAACAGCGTACTATCTACTATGACTTATGAAGCCTGTCTAAGGCACCTTGTTCTAAGAAAAGCCCACAACAAATGCAGTCAGATGTCACTGTCTTTTATCATCACCATTGCAATCTCGTTATAATGTATTCTATTACGATTATAGTAACCCATCCCTGCCACTTTAATATCATCATCAGTCGTACATTGGAATTAATGTGTAGAAACATCTATATTTGACAATTCAAAAGTGTTGTAAAGGCCAACTTGAATAAAGGATTTTTGAATTGGAATATTTGCATGATTACGTTGTCAATATTAGTTCATTTTTATTACAATGAAAAACCCGTACACTTGATACCTATTGAGTCATTAAAATTAGTGTTCAAGGAAGAGGCCGTACAACATCAAGAAAGGGTTACAAAAGGGTCACATGACTTCGAGTTTCATAGGTTTCATAAGATGTAAATTAAACGCTTATGTTACTAACATTTGTTAACTGATTGGGCTTCGTTCGTCGGAATTTGAGTTATTATGATAGACTTTATTGTAACTAATAATTGATTGAATAATGTAAAAATGTATTTTTATATTATATCCGAACAGATACTAATTAGTTCTATGTATAATATTACATTTAAATGTAAGCATGAGGTTTTCGTAAACTGATACATTTATTTAGAAACTAAGTCCTAGTACATGTCCTTTTCTCCCTTTTAGAATGTGAAGTATGTATGAATGGTAAACCTTTAACGAATAAATAAATAAATAAACTAACTAATCTCAGAAAAAAATAGTAATTTAGTAAATTTTTTGATACAAGTCATCTTGTTCATTATCATAAAATATAATTCGTTTCATCATTAAAGCAATATGGAAAACAATAACAATTCCATTGGTTTGATAATCTATTACTGAATTTTGTTAAAGTTTATATTATTTAAGATTATTATTTAGGTGAGGTATGGGAAAATTTATAAAATATAAGCTACTTAAATCAACCCAAGGGATCAACCCAAGACAAGTCAAGCGATTGATTTGTACGATTACATCCATATTATGGTATAGATCTATTCATAATTCAATTTTGTAAAGCCTTTTCTTAACTAACATAAATAAATTAATTAAAAAATAACAGTGAGGTCGCCATAGTGATCAAAAACCATCTACTTTAAATCAATAAACCATTATATTTTATTGAAGTATATACATATAAAAACAATTTATATAATTCTGTAATTCTATAAGTGGTAAAGGTGAAAGAATTTGTATACTTGGGATCTAAATTTACAAAAGATAGAACATGTGAAAGTGATATTGAAAGGAGAATGAATGCAGGGAATATGGTAAATGGTGCTCTGCACGCCTTTTTGAATAGCCAGATGGTGTCTCAAAGGGCCAGACTGGCTGTGCATGCTGGAGTGTTGGTACCAACACTTATGAATGGTGGTGAGAGTTGAGTATGGCAGAAGAATCACAAAAGTAAAATAAATGCGGTAGAGATGGGAGCGTTGAGAAGTATGAGTGGATTGAAACTGAGTGACAAAGCAAGAAATAGTGTAATAAGAGAACGTTGTGGTATAAAAGAAGACGTAGTGACTAAAATTGAGAAAGGTATGCTTAGATGGTTTGGGCATGTAGAGAGAATGAATGAAAGGAGACTGACAAAAAGGATTTATGAGTCAAGAGTGAATGCGAAAGTTGGAAGGGGAAGACCAAGGCGAACGTTCCTGGACCAAATCCAGGACATTTTAAATAAGGGCCACGTCTAGAGTACTCTAAACCGACGAACTTGTATGAAAGATTTAATGAGAATGAAAGAAGCGAAGGAGATATGCAGGGATGGTGGCAAGTGGAAGGACGTTGTCTCTGCCTATCCCTATGGAAATGAGGCGTGATGCTATGTATGTAATTCTATCAGTTTATTCTCCCTTAACAAGTCAGTCTGAAATAGCGAATCATACCAAGCTTTAGTTAGTTACTCGATATAATGGCTTCAAAAGACATCCCTCAAATATTTACTGAAAAAGGACCGAACTCTAACAACGGATTTTGAATATTTTACCTGCGTCTTAGTTTAATCTAAGCCTAAAGCATCTTATCTACCTCACAAAGGCAAAGTCGAGAGACAAAAGAAAGCCGAAAGAGATGGAAAAAACAAAAAATTGCTAACTACAAAGAGGGGCGCGCTCGTTTGGGCACGGTTTCCCATCTCACGATGTCTACCTCATATGTATGGAAATAGGTTGTAAGCCCGCGACGACGTAGGCAATGTTCACATTGACAGACTTTTCCTGATTTTTGTATAATAATCTTAAGTTAAACCTGACATATAGGAAACTATAAAAGATTTCAGAACCTACTCTACTCCCCCTTAGTAACCGACTTCAATTAACACGTTCGCTGCATTACGAGATCTATCAGATCTTGTGAAGGACTTTCGTATTGTGCGTTGGCTATAATCGTGTTGTTTCACTCCTTGCGGGAGACTCTAACGTGTACGGCGGTCCACATTGTGGTCTGTCTGGCTTAGGGACCACAGCGACATTCTCTGATGTCTCTCGTCGGAGCGGATCTCTCACTCCCAAGTATATAATGGGCGCTGTGCTTGACAGTGAGAATGGATGGAATGCATTTCTGCGAAGCCGTCATTTCTTTGAAGGAGGCAATGGAGCGAGTACGGGAAGCTGCAGCAGATGCTGCTCCCTTTCGCAGGATGAGGCTGGGCGGAAGGAGGCGTCTTTACAAACGCCTCTTTTCTCCTCCTTGAACATCCTCGGTCGATTTCATCCGGGAGTGTCAGGGTAAATGCGCAAGGGAAGGGCTACACTCCCAATTCAAGGTGAGGAGGGTGTCGCCGGGTTTTAATGGGTATTCTGGCCTTGCCGGCGAGTCCCACACTCCCTTCCTCGTTGCAGGGGTGCGTAAATGCATTTTCCAGCGGAAAAAAAGGATCTAACGTGTAAAGTTCTTTTAGTATGAGTAAGACAAATTTACATATTTGCTTCCTATTTAAAGGTGAATTCAAGGACATAAAAAATCGTGATGGATTATGTCCGTACAATTATTTTCATTGCTTGCGTTAGGAGATGTGTCGATACTCTTGGAAACTTGAAAACTGCATTTTTAGGAGACCAATTAAATCCATAACGCAAGAAAGGGTTAGGAGATCTTTTAGGTCTAAAAAGCACCAGCTGAAAGTTCTTTGTAAATGATGGCGCAGGGAACGTGTTAAAGAGAAAATTATCAATTTTATGTTTGTTGCCTCATGAAGGCTGATGATGGCATCCATGAGAAAGCTGTATAAGACTTAAATTGGCATTAATTTTGTGCGCGACCAATAGACGAATAACTTAATGTCACGCTAACCGATTTCGATGATTCGTTTTTTTTTTGAAAGAATATACTTCAACGGTTCTTTGGTCATAGTTTGGTTAGGTTTTGATTATGGGATCCATGACTAAGTAACAGAACTCCTCAATTCTTAGGAGAAAATTAACGATACTCGGTCAATCCTTTTATAGGCTATCCGGATATCTCATTACATACGTTAAATCATACAATTTCTTATTTAAACTGTATTAACGGGTACATAAAACGGTGACAATTATTTATATGTTTTGTAGATATTTCAATCTATTTATAGGAGTCGTAGTCACGTTGTAATTGGCTAACTAAACTATTGTAGGTGTTTGTGTGTCAACTGAAGCTCTCAGGGGCCGAATCTGTCCAACCTAGCTTTTATTCTTTTTTTACCAACAAAATATCAGTTTAAAATATTTACTACAATTTCTAACGATATATTTGACGAGCAATCTAAACACCGCTTTACCGCGTATCACGGTATACATAAATATAAGTCAGGTGCGCTCAAACTCGGGTTTACGAATTTATTTTTCTCCAAGATATTACTCGAGGAGATTTGTGGCTCACATAGTCCCCCTTTTTATTTACGCCTCGTTGCTTATATAAAAATTTACGCTATATAAAACTTGGTAAGGAAGATATATTGCTCAAGTTTGATGATCTATCTAGGTTTGTTTGTCTTGTTGTCGCTTGATTGATATAGCATCACGATTTCAGCATCTGAATAGGTATCGGTGAATTATTTCCTGTAGGACCTATTTTGTCAAAAAGTAATCAATAGCACATAAGGTGAAACTGTTTAATAAGTTGTCCCCTACCTGTGAGAGTTACATTAATTTTCAAGCCGATTCCTTGAATACATATAATAGTAGAATAGTCTTCGATGGTAAATTAATTAAAGATTAAAGCAACATAATGGCAAAAGATCCAATGAAACATAACCAAAATCTGTTTGAACCGTTTTATAACTATCCTGACACACAAACAGATGAAGAAAAGTTTAGTGAATGTATATTTCGCGTCGATAATCATAAATTAGACCTTAAAATTAAAAAGTTGTATGAATAAGGTAAGTCTAAGTCATAGTAAGCCTTTTTGAATCGCTATCAGTCAGTCGGTGATTAAAATTCATATCAAAATCCAATTCAATCGAGAAGAAATTAAAAAATTAACTCAATAATTACTGTATAAAGAAGTGGAAACTTGGATTTGTAACCATCAAAAATATTGAGCATTTATATACAATTGGAATAATATCCACAAGTTTTTATCATTAATGTAACACTATTTACATTATTACTTGCTAAAATAACATATTAATATGTTTTATTGTTAAATAATGTAGAAGCAAATTCAATTTGATATTAAAAATAACTTCTAAAACATTTTTAGCCTACGATACAAAAAAACTACAAAATGTACTTAGTTAACCGTTTAACCTTTCAATGTTTATTTTTATATATAAATTATCTGATAATTTACTCGGTCTGGGAATATCACAACAATAAATAATCCATCACATTTCATGACGACTTTATCGTAAATGTTTCTAAATATATATTAATTCTTATATACAGATTGACTTTTTAATTATGGGGGCTATTTATAAATATAGATTTTAGATTATATCTGATGATGAATTCTATTACATCACATTTTGTGTATTTTTAAAGGTATCAGTTTAAAATCTCTCAATTCTAACGATTGATTTAAGTTATCCAACATATAACAATCTCGTGTCATTATATTTGTAGCCAGAATCCTCCGACTGATTATAATAATTATTTTCTGTAATAATAGGTAGGCTTAGAATATATTATATAGCATTATTTAGCCTACTACCCTCGTCTTCTTCTATAAAAAGCATGTAAATTCAATTAATGTATGAGTTATCATTTTTATCTCTATTCCTTTGTGATATATTAAAGAAGGTACTTAATTTTAAATTAAAATGGGTATGGCGAAAATCCCTCTAGCATTTTCATTGCCTATAACTTTTATTTGGTCTTTACATTCAATTAAACATCATTGCATCCACTAAAAACAACTGTATGGTATGGTATCCATGCTGGGAACATCATTGGTCCCTATTTTTTTTTAAATGACCAAGATGTTGAAGTTTCTGTTACTGCCCAATAGTACCAAGAAATGATTCGACCTTTTCTTGGTGATTTAACATCACCAGACGTTTTCTTATGTGGTTTTATAAAATCAAAAATTTATGTGAATAAGCTCCAAACGATTCGACATCTTAAAGACATTATTCGTCACGAAATTGAAGAAATTCAGCTAGAAATGTTATAGGACGTCGTGAAAATTGCTTTAAAAAGAGCCGAGAGTTGCATAGCGAATCGCGGTCCCCATTCAGCTAATATAATTTTCCAATCATAACGAAAAAAAAAACGTAAAAATCAAACAAACTTTTTATGAAAACCAAACCTATTTATCGTTAATTTACAGTCACAATTTGCACGTGACTATAGTGTATACCTAAATATAAAACTATATTATGTTGCAGGGTTTTTATCAACTGTTTTTGTCCTACGTTTTTATTTATTAAGTGTTTGTATATATAATTTAGATATAAACATTTTAACGCTAGATTCTCGGTTTTCTGTAATAAGCTTATTAGACGTTGTAATTAAATTAATATAATTAAGATATCTATCAATAAAATGCTACTAATAAACTAAAACTTATATACTAATACTTATACTTATACTTATAAATTTGATAATCTCTTAGTAAAAAAAAAATAAAAAAATAATGTTTTACATTTATATATCATTACTTAAGTGTACTAAATATTGTGAACTGGTTTGGCTGCCTTAATAAATAAAATAATACGTACATACATAGCATCACGCCTCATTCCCATAGGGGCAGGCAGAGACCACGCGCTTCCACTTGCCACGATCCTTGCATATCTCCTTCGCTTCTTTCATTCTCATTAAACCTTTCATATAAGTTCGTCGGTTTAAAGTACTCTTGACTTGGCCCTTAATAAAAATGTCCTGGATTTGGTCCAGGAACGTTCGCCTTGGTCTTTCCCTTCTAACTTAAGCATTCACTCTTGACTCATAAATCCTTTTAGTCAGTCTACTTTCATTCATTCTCTCTACATGCCCAAATCATCTAAGCATACCTTTCTGAATTTTAGTCACTACGTCTTCTTTTATACCACAACGCTCTCTTATCACACTATTTCTTACTCGGTCGCTCAGTTTTAATCCACTCATGCTTCTCAACGCTCTCATCTCTACCGCATTTATTTTACTTTTGTGATTCTTCTGCCATACCCAACTTTCACTACCATACATAAGTGTTGGCACCAACACTCCAGCATGCACTGCCAGTCTAGCCCTTTGAGACACCATCTGGCTATTCATAAAGGCGTGCAGAGCACCATTTACCATATTCCCTGCATTCACTCTCCTTTCAATATCACTTTCACATGTTCCATCTTTTGTAAATTTAGATCTCAAGTACACAAATTGTTTCACCTCTTCCACTTCTTCCCCATCTATCAAAATATTGCCATTCATCATAAATTCATCTCTTTCAAAAACCATAACTTTCGTTTTGTTGACATTCACTTACATTTACCATCTCCTGTAGCTCATTAGCAGATGATGCAACTATTGCTTGATCATCTTAGCGGANATCACTGTCACATGTTCCATCTTTTGTAAATTTAGATCTCAAGTACACAAATTGTTTCACCTCTTCCACTTCTTCCCCATCTATCAAAATATTGCCATTCATCATAAATTCATCTCTTTCAAAAACCATAACTTTCGTTTTGTTGACATTCACTTACATTTACCATCTCCTGTAGCTCATTAGCAGATGATGCAACTATTGCTTGATCATCAACGTAGAGTAAACATTTGATGAGTAATTCATTCATTCTGAACCCATACATACTTTCTTTTAAATCTGTCACACAGTTATCCATGAATAGATTGAACAGCCATGGTGACGCAACACATCCCTGTCGAACACCTCTTTCGACAGGAAACCACTCCGTGTGCGCCCCATTTATTCTGACACAAGCACTAGAACCCTCATAGAGAGACTTTAATCCCTGAATCAGATTATCTCTCCCCCCATACGTAGATAACGTTGACCACAGCTCATTCCTCACCACTCGATCATAGGCCTTTTCTAAATCTATAAAGGCGCAATAAACTTTTTGGTATAAATAAAATACAATATAATTAAAGTGGTTATATTTCTTATTTTCCTTTAAATTGACTCAAAATTAATCTAAAAGAGACTAAATTTCTATCATTTCCAAGTAATCCCAAGAGGAACGTTCCGGAGTGGAGGCGATGTTAGGATCAACTTGATGTATTACGTGACGATGCTCATCGTCTCGCTTTTACATCCCTCAAATTAAAAAAAAGAAGTTTCACTCGTCATCTTAATTGTAAGGTAATGACTTCCGGTTGGCCTTTTTTACTTACACCAATTTTTATATGACTACTTAATCTTACGAATCGCGAACCTGAAGTGGCAATGGGCGGGGCACATAGTCCGAAGGACCGATGGACGTTGGGGACCGAAAGTGCTGGAGTGGCGACCCCGCACCGGACGGCGCAGTGTAGGCAGACCCCCCACAAGGTGGACCGATGATATAAAGAGGGTCGCCGGTAGCCGTTGGAGCCAGGCGGCGCAAGATCGGGCCTTGTGGCGGTCATTACGTGAGACCTATGTCCAGCAGTGGACGTCCATCGGTTGAAGCGACGACGACGACTTAATCTTAATATCGTATCCGTATCTCTTTATAAAGAAAACGTATACGCAAATAGTGGGAATACGAGAAAAAACATTCCATGTGAGCGTTTACATTACTAGAAAAGTCATTTATAAATTTCATTGCGAATATTAAAAAAAAATACAAATGCATACAAAGTACACATCTCAGAAGTGAAACTTCAATGGCAAACTAATTTTTAAGTCTTGTTTATATTTATACAAATGAAAAAAAAAGGTAAGTAGCAGTCCATTAAGGTCCCACTGCTGGGCACAGGCCTCTTCACTCATACGAGAGAGGGGTTTTAGAGCATAGACCCACCAACCTGCTCCATTGCGGATTGGCAGGCATAGAAGACAAAAATACTCTAAATTACTTCACTCTCATAGTCCGACGTGACGGCAATCCGACACCGGATCTGGCCGGAAATCAGGCGCAGGACCGAGGGCTTAACGTGCTCTCCGAGGCACGGGGCTGGATCACACCACAAAGTTTTTCCCAACTTCGGGCAAATATTGAGAAAATCTTAATAAAAAACTCTATATCGATTTCGAATTGGCCCGACCCGGGACTCGAACCCAGGAACTCATGTCTGTAGTGTAACATGCTGACCAGTAGACTAATGAGGCAGTCTATATACAAATGTAAAAGTTTAAATTTCCGAGACGGGAGGGATAAAGGAAGATATGTTAGGAATTTAACACGTTGAACGGCCAAGGGCCCAACAGTGGGCTCACTAACAAAATCCGTTCAGGCCAAAGTGAAATCCGTCAGTTTTCCGTCATTTTTCACAATAATTTTTCATTGTGCCAAAGGATTACAAATATGTTTATTACTATTATTACCATTATGTATTACTAGGTATTACATTGATAAATTAAATAAATGTTGTTTAATATATTAATTGATACTATACATAACATTTTTTCTTGAATTGCCCCTTAATTATATATAATTAATGCTCCTGCTATGCGTCGCCGAAGGTTGGGAGGCCGAAGGCGTGGATTTTCGTGCTTCGTCCAACAGCCTTGAAATCTTGATTCGGCTTCATCTGGGATACCATATTGGAATGCGCAAGCGAGCCGCTGGTGTCCCACCTTAGGATGACGTGGGACCGCTGGGTTTTAGTGGGTATTCTGTCTCGTCAGTGTGTCCCACACTCTCGCCTCTTAGTCAGGGTGCGTTAAAGCATTTCCCAGCGAAAAAAAAAGACCGGTGACCACTGCGGCCCGAACGTAAAGAAATTCGTAAATCCCTCCCCGCAGGCCACGTTCATGCGGCGGCACGCTTAATGTTTTTTCTATTTTATTATTTATATATACGCTGGCATATTAAGCGGAACTTAAAAAAAATAAAGGTTTGATATCAGGGCTCATAGACAAGTTACTTTCGAAGATTGCTAACGCTTAAAAAATGTATGGGAATGACGTTTCAATTTCGATAAGTTTCAACATGAACGTCATTTTTTAAGCGTTAGCATTCTTCGAAAGTGACTTGTCTATGGGCTCAGTATCATTACCTTATATGATATTGATATGAAATATTTTTTTATGTTCCGTAATTGTTTGTTTATGTATTTTAAAATTATCTTTCCAATGGTAAGTATCCAAGTTGATAGTTAATTTAGATTTAATATATTCCTTTGATAAGAAATTTCAGTACAACCCTATTGAGGTGACAAAAATTTTAAGTTTTTACCGAGTACGTAAAAACCAAGGCGATTTTTATATTCTACGGGGCCAAGCGGCTCACCTTAGTAATGGTATAGCATAGTGGTTTGGCAGATACCTGTGCAAGGTGGTAGGTCGCGAGCCGACTGAGGTGTGTCACGAGTGTGGGTGTGACCCTGACACGGCCACTCACACGCTGGTGATGTGCCTGAAATGGGCTGAGCCTCTCGCTTCACTTGTGTCTGTTATTGGAAGGGAAATTTCGCTGCCTTCGTCAAAGCGATATCCAGCAACGAAATTTCCTGGAATGCGATGGTCTCCTTTTGCGAAGAAGTGATGTTGCAGAAGGAGCCGGCGGAGCGGTCGAGAGAGGAAGACGTGCCCGCTCCCGTCACACGCAGAAGAAAGATAGGCAGGATACGTACGGCTCACGAACATCGACTTTCTCCCTAGGGAGAGACCTCTGGGCAAGTGGTACAAGGCTCGTTGTTCGCATAGAGATGTCCCAGAGGTGCCTGGTGGCGTGCTAGATGCTCCAGGCACGTCGCCTTTGCAGAGCATGGTCGGATGGCAGCCGACACCGAGTTGGGCACGTCATCATGGGTATTGTCGCCGGCGCGGCTGTAGAGCGTGCGTCAACGATCCTACAGCATCATCACTGCGACGTGTCAGAGCTACCTCAGGTTATGTCGGACTCTTACCGGCTAAGAGTCCGGCATAACCCGCAACAGCAATGGGTTGCGGGTATTCATGAGGATCTCATAACGTAAAAAGGAAATTCGTTGCGCATAGGCCAGTAAACCGCGCTTGAAGTGACAACCTCCGATGGCTCACCGGTGACTCTCATGGTCTAAACGAAAAACATGACTTTCCTTCGGCGTTCAACGTGTTAATGAATATAATTGTCATTAAAATATTAAGTGTCGGAAATTAATACAAATAATTTATGGAAATCTCAAATGACGAATTGCAAATTAAAAATTTTTTAAGTGAATTTTGTTTTTGAATTTAAAATTTAGAAAAGACAATTTATGAAATATTTTTATTTTATGTTGTTGCAAATTAAAATGCCACATGCTATTTTTAAATATTAAAACTACTGCCTTTAAACGAATTAGCATAAAACACGTTGCACATCTTCGTGGCGATAATCACGAGTTTTATCCGTAAAAAAATTACCATTATGCGCCTAAAGAAGATTCACTTCAAAAAAGGAATCAGTATTTCACTTCTATATATAATTTCTTCTACATGCTTTTGTTTTATAACAAAAATAATCATAAAATTTTATCCTTGAATTAACGTTCAATGTTTAATTTTTGTTTTTTACAAAAATTCATTGTCTTCTTTAATAAATTTATGTGCTACTATGTTCTTTTGGAATAATAATACAACAGATTACAAACGAAGTTAATTAATGTAATTATCTCCGCCTATTTACAGTGAATATAATAACGAAAACCACACCTTATCCTACATAAATATCTTCACGGTGTTGATTACTCATCTATTGTATATATAGCGTAAATAACAAATAAAATAGATTTTTTTTGCTTCAGAAACAAGTGTAATTTCGTGTAATTTGTTATTAAAAATCCTTCATGGAAAAATAATGGTAGTCTCAAGCACCAATCCTATTATCTTTCGACTTTTTAGACTATTTACGTAATTTTATAGATGAGAATCTATATTAAAAAATATAATTAAAACGTCTCTATTTCCTTTGCTTCAATTTATAGTATGATAAGAATATAAACCTGTGTCGTTATGAAGCACAGTAAGACATGCCAGACTTTACTACTGCTGTGCTTTACATATTGCATAATAAACGCTTTTTTATTTATTTATATTAAGTCAAATATTTGTTTTACATTTTATCTATTAATCTGTATATTTGGAAATCACTTAAATACTGCTATTTCTGACTGCCTCATTGGTCTAGTGGTTAGCATGTTCGACTACAGACATGAGGTCCTGGGTTCGAGTCCCGGGTCGGGCCAATTCAAAAATCAATATTGAGTTTTCTATTAAGATTTTCTCAATATTTGCCCGAAGTTGGGAAGTTGGCGGTGTGATCCACCCCCGTGCCTCGGAGAGCACGTTAAGCCGTCGGTCCTGCGCCTGATCTCTCTCCGGTCGTGTCGGATTCCCGTCACATCGGACTATGAGAGTGAAGGAATAGAGAGTGCACTTGTGTACTATGCCTGCCAATCCGCAGTGGAGCAGCGTGGTGGGTCTATGCTCTAAAAACCCTCGCTCCTCGGAGTGAGGAGGCCTGTGCCCAGCAGTGGGACGTTAAAGGGCTGCTACTTACTTTACTGCTAGTTCTATAAGGTTTTGCTTATTCCATGTAACTTCTTCGGAAGGAGGTTACGAAATTACGTTCTACACACATTTTTATATATCACATTACCAGACAAGCGAACAGACGGCTCATTTGATAAAAATTTATAATTATATTAGTTGTTTCCCGAGGTATCAAACGTGTAGTTACTCTGCCCATGGAAAACGGAAATCTAAACTTAGTTATATTGCGAAAATAGTCACTTAGCTAAATTTAAATGAATTTTGAATAGTTTTGAAAATCCCATAATAAGTTAGTAAGTTTCGTCGTCTAAAACCATCTACGCAAATATATCCAGTATAAACCAAATCTCTTGGACAATTTTAATATACAAACATGCTTTTGTTTATGCCTCGTAATACTTACAACGATATATTTTGTATAAAAATGTTTTATAGTAATGTATAAAAAATTTACATTCAAATATAACAATATAAACGTATATGTAAAAAAGTTTTCAAATAGAAGACCTCCCCACACAAAAAGAGCTTAATTTACTTATATCCAGCCATCCAAGATATTACCATGGCTCTAACAAGACACAATGGCTTCGCGAAATAACGTCCCTCCCTAGCAGCAATTGTCCAGTATAACAAGACCTCTCATAAGTAAAAAGAATGCGTTTTAAACAAAGAAATATCAGTGAAAATAGCTGCCAATGTAAATAATTACAAAGCATTTTAGTTATATTTATTTTACTAGATATAAAGAAAGTTATGCTACTCTATTCTTTAACTGTTACTTTTTAGGTCTAAACGTTAGCATCGAGTAATTTGAAGCTTTACAATACTAAAAATTATGTAATTACAAAGTAATTTGGTAATTTATCAAATGATTTTATTAGAAATTCCGTAAGGTTTACTTATGTTATACTTTTTAGTTCTGTTAAAGTTAAAATAAATTTAACACAAAAAAAATATGCAGTATATAAAATTCTATAACTAAAATTCGTAGGAAATTAACCTATATTCAATTTGTTACAACATAATAACGTTTAAAAGTGTTGCTTTTACAAAATCCCAGCAAAAATTATGTAAAAAAAATACGTATAGCCGTTTATTTTTTCATTTTTTTATTCCTTAAATTTTATTGTATTTTTAGATTAATTTAATCTTCTTTAATTCATGTTGTGGGTAAGTGTAGCAACTACTAGTGGTCCTTAAATAAATAGATAAGTGATAAAAATTCTATACGAAATTGAAGTCTACAAAATAGAGTGATTCTTGGGAAAATAATTGATAATAATGTAGATTTCAAGCAAATTTTATTATATGGTCCTGATATAAAAATTTAAAGGCTAGTTAAGAATATTTATTTAAGATCTTTTCTGTATCTTGTTTGTTTTTGAAGTGAAACTTCTTCAGGCGCATGAGTGATTACGGGATTTATGAAACGCGTGATTAGCGTCGCGACGATGTGCAGCGTTTTTAATGCTAATTCGTTTGAAGGTTAGTTAGTTTAATATTTACATAACTTATGGCATTTTAATTTGCCACTCGTCTGTCAATATAAAATAAAAATATTTCATAAATTATCTTTTCTAAATGTTAAATTTAAAAATAAAATTTATTTTCTAATATTGACAAAAAATTCGTGGCAATTTTCATTTACAATTCATTATTTGAGATTTCAACAAATTATATGTATTAAATTTCGACACTTCTAATATTTTAATGACAATGAAATTCATTAAATTCCTAACATATCTTCCTTTCCTTTCCTAAGTCTCGGAAATCTATTTTACAAAATTAGTTTGGCAAAAAAGTTTTACTACTGACATGTGTACTTTGCACATCATATATTATATAAAAAGGAAGGTAGCAGCCCATTAAAGTCCCACTGTTGGGCACAGGCCTCCACACTCATAGGTTTTTTTTGTTTAGAAGAGAGGGTTTTTAGAGATGCAAAACCCACAGCTTAACGTGCTCTCCAAAGCACGGAAATGAAGTGCACCGCCAACTACACAACTTCAGGCAAATATTGAGAATGTCTTAACAGAAAACTCACTATCGGGACTCGAATCCAGCTCCTCGTGTCCGAAAATGCGACCCACTAGCTCAATGAGGCAATATAATAAGGACTTATTTCTTCTATTATGTATCTATTACACTAAGATGTTTGTTACATTTTGAAAACTTCGTAAAAGGGCGCCTTAAACGGGAGGTCAAGTTATTTTGGTAGTTACGCCACCCACTCTGCGTCACTCGTTGCTAGTGATTGATGACGTAGGCGTGGCAAATCCAATCATTATCTGTGATGTATGGCCTTGGTACATCACTACTTGGCTTTGTCGCGGATTCGGATTTTGGTATTTTATTTTCTAATTCGTAATAAAAGTACCCTAACTTTTACATAAATTACATAAAACATATATAATGACACACTTTTATAACTAGCAAAGTAAATATATCTTACTTATATTATATATATTTACGTAAAAAGTATATAAAACATTGGGCGCCTAATTTATATATAGTATATTTTACATTTTTAATTGATTGGCACTTAAAAATAAGCGAAGGTATAACTATAATGTGACAAATATCTTATCCCAAGAAATATTAAGGGATTTAATCATCATTTCAAATGTATTTTCTTAAATACGCATTTAATACTAAAGAATGTAGAATCAAAAAATATTTCTGTATTAAATCACATTTATTTTAAATGTATTTATGAGTTTATTAGAAAAAGTAGAGTTAATAAATAACACTCACCTTTAATAAATCGCAGAGTAATGATATCTCAAAGTAATGACATCACAGAGTAGTGAATTCACAGAATGCTTTAGCTAATTCTTCAGATAATGTGTAATTTAAACTAAATTCACGTAATTTCATTTACAAAACAAGATTTCTCAGTTAACGGCATCTTGTCTTTAAATAATTCGGACATTATTACAACACTTATCTCCCGCTCTCGACAGAACTCTATAACAGACTGAATCTTTTACAAAAACCGGCATCTGCATTTTAAAAAAAGGAATACATTATTACCAACCCTAGAATAATTAAAAATACGCGTGAACTCAAATAATCATGAAGACTTTAACCCTTTGCATGCAAATTAGGATCGGATGTGATCGCAAAAAAATCAAAACCGGTCCTTATTGTCACTATCCAGCTGTGTTTTTATTTTAACTGTATTATTTATCACTTAGCTATGTTTTTACATTAATTTTAAAAGCGAATTTGTGTCTTCGTCGATATATATAAAGTGTACATTGATTTTTTTAGCAATGAGTTAAAACTTTCTAGGCTCAGAAGTTGACAGAACTGTATGAAATACCTTAAATTTATATCGAAATTCTTTGACTTTTACAAAATTTTTCAATCTTCAAATTTAGATTTTTCCATACCTATGTTATGTCCAACATATACCTGATAATGAATATTAAAGAACAACCTAAAATCTAAAGTTACGAGAAGAATCTTCTCTTAAGCCCTTCTCTTAGAATTGAAATTTGCAAAGTGATACTAAGTATGAACTGATCCATTTTCCCACGGGGTCGGGAATTATAACACAAGAAACAGTTAGATATGTATTTTTTTGTACGTAAACAAAATGGCAAAATATATTTTCTATGAAAACTTTGTTTTTTTTTCGTTATCGACCTTTACAGTTTGCACTACGTAACGAACAAGTCAATAGCCACACAAATTTGCATATCGGAATAAAAAGTAATTCATCCATTGTCTTCTTTTTAAATATCCAACATTGTACAGAAAATTATAGTCTAAAACAGTGGCAGAAACGGAAATTCTTTCAAAAGATCACCTTCCCACCTGCTCGGAGGGGGACAGAATTTGAATTTCAATGCAGACGCGGAAGGGTTAAGACGTTTGCTTTTTGTACTGAACTTTATTGGTAAAAGGATTGCAGTTGACAATTTCAATTGACATTTAACACAAATTTAGTCTTTACTCCCTTTGAATAAGTTTTATATTAAAATATCACATGCTTTAGTAGCTAATTAGCAAAAAATGTAATCCATATTGAAGCCGGTGATTCTTTACCAACGTTATTCTTCTATTTGTATTTGTTCGAAAGCTGTACGTAAAAAAATTCAATGATGCCAACATTATAACATTAATAATGTTTATCTAAAATGTTTTTTTTTTTTTAAATAATGATCGAAGATTCAAATATGAGCTATACGAATTTTGATTAAGTTTAATTGTTTAATAGTTTGGTAATTTGTAAAAAAGACTTTCTCCCTTAGATAATAATAAAATAGATGGTACTTAGTCTATTACGGTTATTACTAAGTAAGTTTGCGATATTTTCTCTTATTTATGATTAAAAAAAACAAGTGAAAAAATATATCTTATAAAGTTTTATGTTTACCTTTACTCGGTACAAAAGATCTATATCATATTTCCACGTCGATGTACTTGCTTCGATAATATTTTAATGTACGTACTAAAATTAACATATCATTGCTAATGTTGACACAGCTTCCTATGATATTCAACCCCATCGATTACCCATCACAAAGACAAAATTCTCACGTACAAGAATACGTCCGTTCTCACGACTAGAGAAATCCATGAATACATTAACGTGTTATTAGGAAAAAAGTCTTTTATCATCACTATTCCACTTCGGTACTGTCCGTGGAGTCTTACGAATTAATTTGAATATGAAGCGAAAGGGGTTAGGTGGCCATTCTTTCGAGTGTCAAAATTACTCTTCCGCATCCTGTTACCAAAGATGGCTCATTTGAATATTGAACGCATCCGTAAGATGTTTTGCATGTGTATAATCTATATCCCATTTGAAATTGGAACGTTGAATAGTCGAAGGAATGATTTTAACTTTTCACACGGAATCTAAAGCGTTTACAAAGGAGTATTCGGTTTTATATTGATTTATTTTGAAAATGGAATACGTTGTATAGATAATGAGATTAAATATTTTCGTTCTGTTGTCATATTTGTTGTTTATGGTGTTCTAATGCATAGACAGTATTTTGTATCTGTGATGAATGTTCTTTTTTTAATTTATTTTAATACTATAACAAAAAGGGCAAAAAATTTGGACCATACAGTCTTTAATAAAAATTTAATGTTTTTATTGTTGATTTTTTTTATCAAATTTATGTTAAAAGTAGATTTAATGTAAATTTGTGCTAATGTAATAATGGTATCCTCTAATTCATAAGAATTAATGTGTATAATATCGTTTCGTTGGTGCCATTATATACTATTTTGATCGAAATTGTCTAAAATTGGTGATATTGCTTAATCTGATACTAATTATTAGGTAAATTATTTAATGTATCCTAGTAAAAAACAAAAGAACAACTCATATTACCATTTTTCTTCAGATGTAATTATTATAATATAAACCATACGAAAATATGCAATTTTTCACTTCTAGAGATGTTTGGGATAAAACTAAAATATCTTACGAGTAAGGGCAAACTTAATTATTTTATTTTTATCAACCGATGGACGTCCACTGCTGGACAAAGATCTCGCTTAATGATTTTCAATGGGCCCGATCTTGCGCCGCTTGTGTCCAGCGGCTGCCAGCGACCCGCCTGATGTCATCGGTCCACCTGGTGGGGGGTCTGCCAACGCTGCGTTTTCCGGTGCGAGGCCGCCACTCTAGCACCTTCGGGCCCCAACGTCCATCGGTTCTGCGAACTATGTGCCCTGTCCATTGCCACTTCAGCTTTGCAATTCGGTAGGCTACGTTGGTGACTTTAGTTCTCCTACGGATCTCCTTATTTCTGATTTGATCACTTAGGGAAACCCCGAGCATAGCCCTCTCCATTGCCCGCTGAGTGACTCTGAGTCTTCTTACGAGCCTCATAGTCAACGGCCACGTTTCGGAACCATGTAATCGCTGGCAACACACACTGTTAGAAGACCTTAGTCTTCAGGCACTGAGGAATTATGGATAATAAATAAATAGTCAGAATTATTCGGTAACTTAGCATACAAAACATTGTTATTCTAGACCAAAAAACACAAAATTTTCGATCTTAATACTAAGAAAAAAAAATGGAGCGAGACTACTGCCATCGTGTAAACTCGTTGACATTGCATTATTTACTCATTTCCCTGTTCATTCTTTCTCCTATAACTTGGCCTACATAAATCATGACGAAAATATTCCTTGTATTATAAAATAAATAGTTAATAAACCATTTATACGTAACTCTAAGAGATATTTAAAATATTCCCTATGTATAATTTACGGGCATCGAACATGCAAGTACGTGATAATCGCATGTTTCCGAAACACAAGATTAATAACACACATTACAATAACAATCGATATTTTTATAGATGGCAATAAAGTATAAACAGTTGTCAGTTAATAAAAATGGGTTTGAATAAATTAATATTCATTTGACATTGCGATTTTTTAATTCGTGTTTCAATTGTTGTTTGTATTATTTATGGCTTCTTATCTGTTCAATGCTTTATTAACATTCAAAGGGATTGTTTCTGAACTATTTTTGTAAACTCACATTAATCAAATGTATTAACGTAAAGTCGCTAGACACACGTTTTTTCACTTATAGAAGAGAGATTTTTAGAGATTTGCATCCAATAAACGAAACCATTGTGGATTGAAACATTTACGGTAGAATTTCTCCAGGATTTAGATATTTTCATATTAATTTCCTTCACCGAACTGCGTAGTTATAAAAAGCAACAATGAGGTTTATACTTTTTTATAAACAAAGCTTATTAGTGCCTTTATTGAAAACCTACGAGTCTCTTTTTGAATTGAATACGTCTATAAAATGCCATACGTCATTAAAAAGAACGAATGATCTCAAAATCGGGGGATACAGTTTGGTATTGTAGCTACATATTTATTACCTACATCCAAAATTCAATTACACCGCTGGATAGCTAAAGAATCAAATAATTTATTACGCTAAGTAAGGCCTGTAGCACATCACGCACTGTGGAAAGGGAAGCCATGACATGTGACGTATTCACGTATAGCAAACGCCCGTGTCCATCCGAAGACTTTGTGTGAAAATATTATAAAGTTGTAAAAATTCGCTATTCTATAGCAAAAATCCTAACTTCCCTGTTTAGATTACAGTCTTTAATTGTATCCTAATTTACCATTAGATGAGATGAGATTATAATCAAATAAATAATTACATTGTATTAAGTAAATAAGACAAATTAATAGAGATTTTTTTGTTGCTCAATTAGCGAAACATTTTCTTTCGATTTTCACAATCAAACACCTGATAATAATTGCTGCTAAAAGCTTTTGAAATATACAATATTTAAAAAGCTCGTTTACGGGTAATTAACTGGCAACATTTAAAATGGAGGAAGACACAAAACAGAAGAGAAATAAATTGCTCCCAGCAAGACATTGTAATTCAGGTTAATCGCTCGTGAATAACCTATGAAATATGGTTGCTACTGTCTCATTCGTTAACTATTATTTACTATATTCGCTATAAATGTTACGCATATATGTATAATATTAAAAGGACTATTAATATTCCTCTCCTTTACCCATGTCTCCTCACTCAAAGTAGAAGACAGGAATAGAAAGACATTACTCCATGATTAGTCACGCTTTATAGAGGTTTCCTCACAATATTATTAGCAAATAGATATTATTATAACTTATTTATATAATAAGTTCAATCAATCAAGCTATTTTATCTACATACTTTTTAATGTTTTACAAATTTGTCCCAAAATACATAAAAAAGGAAGCATAAACCTAATAAATTAGTGTCGCACAATAGGCGGTCTTATTGCTTTAAACCTGATGAGTTTCTATTTAACCTAGAGAACACAAAAGGTCTGTGTTAATGGAAAGTTTTCAGACGCGTCTGTAACGAAACTAGGTGTTCCACAGGGTTCCATATTAGGACCCTTTCTGTTCCTCATTTACGTTAATGACCTTATTTTGTCAAGGACGATCATGAGATAGTTTCATTTGCTCATGATACTTCGATAAAGCGATTTCTTTGAGACAATCTTTAGGAAGGAGACAAACTTGAGAGAGTTTAGGTAGATTATTTAAAGGGAAGAAATAATACTTTACATATACATATATATGAAAGAATAGAGAATATATCTCGAATCGATATGATAATAAAAGAAAGAGATAATAATTCTTAACCATTTTACAACTTTCATAGCCACCACTGAGTAATAATTGCGAAATTGTAAAAATAACATTGTTTATTACGTTCAGTTTTTATATCTGTTATTTACATACCGAAATACTGTATTAAATTCTCATAAATGCTTCTGTAATAGTTGATTTTATTCTTCAGTTTACTTTTACTTACTAATTTTAAGAATCAAGAGCAATCGCCATCAAATAATAATGACGAAATTAAACGAAAACAAAAGGAATTTCATTATCAAGCGCACAGAAGGCGAAAACGTAATAATAACATTGCATTAGCTGCGTTAAAAAAAATGTCCCATCCGTACTGGATACATCCGCCAAGCATTTGCATACATTAAGAGACAAAGGCCCAACCGTCATAATTTTGATATTTAATTTTTTACAGTTACAAGTACCGGTTTTTGTCTATTGTCACGTGTATAAAATATTTAAATTGAAAACAAAATCGCCGGGTCGAAACAATAAGCGCACCTTTTTTGTCCCTGCTTGCGTTCGCCTTGTGACACCTTATCATTATAAACACCCTCAAAAAACAACTCTATTTAAATTTAAGTAAGGTTGAATTTAACTTAGATATAATCAAGAGTGTGAAATTAGTAATAGCAGCATGAAAATTATGCTTCATGATTTAGAGTGTTGTTATAATGTACTTTACTGCAATTTTTTTATTTAGAACTCTTTAGTGCTTGATTTCGAAGAGTTATAGGAGACTATTGCATTTAAAAAAAATGCTACGTTGACTTAATACAATAAATAGTTCACGGGTCAGCAAGCTTCAAAGGACCACAAATGTTATTATAATGCTTTGGCGGATCACAAATGTTATGAGAATACTTTGGCGCATCACAAATGTTATGAGAATACTTTGGCGTGTCACAAATTTCATCAGAATAGTTTGGCGCGCCACATATGTTATGAGAATACATTGGAAGGGCACACATGTTATTAGAATACTTTGGCGGACCACAAATGTTATGATAATACTTTGTCGTGCCACAGATGTTTTGAACATATTTTGGCGAGATAGAAATGTTATGAGAATACTTTGGCGCGTCACAAATGTTATAAGAATACTTTGTCGTGTCATAAATGTTATGAGAATACTTTGGTATATCATAAATTTTATCAGAATATTTTGGCGCGCCACAAATGTTATGGGAATACATTGGAAGTCCATACATGTTATGAGAATACTTTGGCGGACCACAAATGTTATTATAATACTTTGTCGTGTCATAAATGTTATGAGAATACTTTGTCGTGTCATAAATGTTATGAGAATACTTTGGCATATCATAAATTTTATCAGAATTCTTTGGCGCACCACAAATGTTATGAGAATACTTTGGCGGATCACAAATGTTATGAGAATACTTTGTCGTGCCACTAAAGTTATGAGAATACTTTGTCGTGCCACAAATGTTATGAGAATACTTTGTCGTGTCATAAATTTTATGCGAATACTACGGCGGGTCACATATGTTATAATTTAATAACGTTATGATTAGCGCTTGACTGTGATCGGATGTTAAGTGATGAAACAATCTAAGATGGAAGCTTGCTGACCTGTCTCCACAGCATGGCACCGGATCACAAACTCTTGCTGGCGGTACGTCTTTCCTGATAGTGTGTTAAATCCACGAATTAGATTCCAGAAGGGTTTAGATTTACGATTCGGTCAGAGTAATAATAATTTTACCTATATACACACGGGATCATGAACTACGCGGGTAACACAACCGGAAACCCGTATTTCTTTATAAATATATAAATTCCGTTACAACCGGTGTGGCTATGAACATTAAGCCGTATGCAAATATTATGTAAATTACGCAAAGGTGTCGGAAGATTAGTATCTTATTGTCATACGATTGGTTCCGAGCACTTTGTTTGCGAGCGATTCGACGCGGACCGGTGTGTTAGCGCCTTTATTTTGAATGCATTAATACCACTAATACATTCGTGTGAACGTTTACGAACCAAGAAAACCGCCAGAAGAATCTCTGAAGATAACCCTTGGCATAAATAAACAAGTAAAATAAAAACAGATTTTGTTCGGTTTTATGAAATCAATATGCAAGTGAAACATATTTGACTGTCCGGTATACGATTAGCTGATGTGAGCTATTGGCGCGGCCATATTGGCCTTAGTTAGCTAATGATAATGCAGCATGTGTGAGATGGACGAATGAAACTTCATTTTTATGAAGACGATTAAAAATCACTTCAAAAATGTGTGCGTATATCAATGAACACGTAGAAGAAGTTAATTTTTTTTGAAGTGAAACTTCTTTAGGCGTTGAGGGTATAATTATAACTAATGAAACGCGTGATTAGAGTCACGAAGATGCGCAGCGTTTCTTATGTTAATTCGGTGAGGTAAGGTTACTGAAGAAGGTTTTAATATTTACAAATAACATGTGGCATTTTAATTTGCCACTCGTCATTTAATAATTTAATATGCCTATTTTTCATTAAATATAAAATAAAAATCTTTTCTAAATTTTTAATTCAAAAACAAAGTATAATTAATAATTTCTAATATAGACAAAAAACACATGGTATTTTTATTTATAATTCGTATACAAAAATATAATTTTTTCGTATACAAACAATAAACATAACTGCCTCATTGGTCTAGTGGTTAGCATGTTCGACTACAGACATGAGGTCCTGGGCAAATCAATATTGAGTTTTCTATTAAGATTTTCTCAATATTTACCCGAAGTTGGGAAGTTGGCGGTGTGATCCACCCCCGTGCCTCGGAGAGCACGTTAAGCCGTCGGTCCTGCGCCTGATCTCTCTCCGGTCGTGTCGGATTCCCGTCACATCGGACTATGAGAGTGAAGGAATAGAGAGTGCACTTGTGTATTAAGCCTGCCAATCCGCAGTGGAGCAGCGTGGTGGGTCTATGCTCTAAAAAACCCTCGCTCCCCGGAGTGAGGAGGCCTGTGCCCAGCAGTGGGACGCTAATGGGCTGCTACTTACTTTTTACTTTACTTATACAAAAATATAAAGTTTTTTAAAAATTCATTTTGTATATAACTTATACTTAGTAGTAAGTTTTTCTATGTAAAGTGTAAATAAGTACAGTAAAGGCGCATGTACATGTTGGTTGAAACGTACCTCGCGTAACGAGTAACGAAAACTTTCCCCTACCATAATATGAGAACTTTTACTTTAATAAATTTAATTCTTGACTACTATTAAGAACGCCATTTCGAAAGATCTTCTTAAAGTTATTACACAAAAATAAACATTATACTTGTGTCTTCAGGTAGAACAGAAGACATGTTTATTCCGGGAACAATTTTCGGGTGTGGATGTCCAAAATAGATTGGAACAGGGCGTAGGCTCTTAACAGCGTGATGCAGCTCTTAACCTCCCCCCCCCCCCCCTTCCCTTACGTGAGAGGACGTTAATAAACTTACTTATTATATTAAGTTTGTTATAAATTTCGGAAATCATCTCTGAATTTACTAAAACCTAAAACAGTCTTTATTTTGGAGGAGTGTACGAATAATTAGAACTTATGAATTATTCGTTCCGAATCGAATGTTAATATTCAATTCGAAACTCGAATCTCATAATTCAAAATTTCGCAAGTTCCCCAATCGATCGAAAAATTGGAATTTTATGCGAATGATTCGATTTCGGACCGAATTATTCGTAAACTATTAAATTTAGAGTCAATTTTTGAGTATTTTCAATTTAGTTTTTTATTTTAAAGACAATAAAATAACATACATTATATCGTAGCAAATATAAAACAGTAGTATTCTAAAAAATACAACATTTGAAAATTTTTGCTATAAATTTCTGTTTAAAAATAATAAATATGAACATATGAACAATTGTTTTCTGGGTAATTTATTTTTAACTGGAAAGTATATTATTCGTAAGTCGTATATTTCGATACACGATTTTAATTATTTAAATAGAAGCAATTAAAAATCCAGACATATTTCATAATTTGCGATTTATTCGATTTGAATGATTCGAATGTCGTATCGAATATTGATCGATTCTATTCGATTCCGACGATACTCGCACACTTCCAATAGTTTGATGTGAAGTGTCACAGCTCACTCATTTATAACGTAATCTCAGTAAATACAGATCCAATTCTCATGAAACTTGACATGAATATTTCTATCATTACCAACATGCTCACTAAGATCGGTGGTCTTCGTATTTCTACAGGACTGAGATTTATAAATAAATTTTCAAGGGATTGAAAACTATACGGATAACGGAAAGATTATTTTTTGGGCAAGCGTTTTAGTATATGTAATATACTGTAATGTTAATTGTGAGATGTTTTTAAGATACCAAAGTTTTAAGCAATCTTCATATTAGGTATAACGAAACTAAAAAAGCGAAATAATTCAATAGTGCCAGTAAATATTGCAGAGCATATTGTAATTATTGAAGGGGCATAACCGAGCGTGCACAAAAACATAAACATGTCTTTAAAAAACGGCACACCACCTGAACGTAAGCATGTGCTGGAAAATCAATACGGAGCGTGTCGCGAACGCGTGATTCCAACGAAAAACTACTACACCCCCGTCCCATCCGCCCCCTGCTCCACGCGGATTTTTCTTCACCCCCCGGCTTAGGGGAGACGAGGGAATGACGCAAAAAGATGCCCGCTTTTTTTCTCTCTCGTATGTTTTTGTTGACTGTACGCAATATAAGCGAAACACAACTATAAACCCAAGAATCCAAAATTCAAACTCGCTCAGCGTCACAAATGACATATAAACAATTGTCTTTGACGCGCCACAGAGCAATGTCAAACGTAATTTGCACAGATAAAGTAGTTTATCGCGTGAAGGTTTTACTGTCGAATACCTATACGGGGGTATTTTCGAATTGGGGACCGCTTCGCTCGAATGCCTAATGACTTCTTATGATTTGATGTCATGTTACGTGTAAGTTTCGTCTTATTTGACTTGGTGTTGGGTTGAATGAACGCGAATTGTGTATTCGCAACGCGGAATTGGAAATTTGAGGCAATTCGCAAAGCGAACACGTTCAAAAGGGTATTTTGAAGCGAACGGTGAAAATGAATTGTACGATGTCATTTTCGATATTTATGCACCTTCTAAACATCATCATACCGTAAATCGAAGATGGCGTTATAGATAAATATATCTTTATACTATGTCATAGAAAAACCTATTTATGCTAATGATACTCACGCATATTTCTTTACAAATCAATTTTACCACAGTATCTTTTCTTTAAATTACAATCGTCATTCGCGCCATATATAAAATTTCTGTAATAACCAACCACAGAATAATGAACTGTTCTTCTGCTCCACAGAGTAATTAGTACATCGTCATTATACATACATAAATGAAAATCTTAAAACTTTAATGAACACCAGGTAAGAAAGCAAAATACGTAAAAATCTATATATTTTAATATAAATAAAATTGAAGTGCCTGTTTGTAGCTTCAACTTAATAGCTTTTGTCTGTCTATCAGTGTGTCTGTTTGTTTCGGCCAACCTCTGAGAGGGTTGTCCTAATTTTTGAAAGGATTTTCACGTGCAAATTACAGCGGGTTAGTCAAATATGTAACTTCAGCACGTGTTTCTTTATAATATTTTGTTTGTAAGTTACCAATAACATATCAATTTTACGTGTAATGTTTATTATAAAAATCACTTATCAATTAATTTCTTTTGCTGTATAGTCATCGTAAAAGCTTCTTCACAAGTAGTCAGACGAAGCTTTTTCTCAAGAATTCACTGTGCGACCAAATCAGAATGGAAATACATACGATTTTACTGATAAAGCTCAAAAATTACAAAGCTAAAGTGAAAGAGAGAGTTTTTAAAGCTAAAGTTTTAGATAGAGCCGATAATTTTTTAAATTAAATTCATTTGCAATAAAATATACAGAAATTTGAAAATTGCATACAAGATAAAAAGGCATACAAATAATCGCTTCATTGGCAGAGCTCCCGGGTTAAATTCCCAACAGGGACAGTTTAGGAAATTGTATTTTCCAATTTGTCTGAGTCTAGACTGGTGGGAGGCTTCGGCCCAGGCTAGATATGACCCTATAAACAAAGAGCCCCCAAACAATACAATTACGTTTCGATACGATGTAGTGACGGTTGTCTGGAAGAGATCGCTAAATAGCGATAAGACCACCCTTTGTACGCAAGAATTATTTTAAGTTAAGTCATCGTATTTTTTTTTTTGTGGTTTTCAATAAAGTATACTATCTATCTATCTAACGATGTAGTGCGTAAGAGCAAATTGGCTATTACCAAGTGCTTCCATCTTAGAACATATCATTACTCACCTCCAGGTGTGATCACAGTCAATCGTTAACCTTTCAGCAATGAATAAACATCTTCAGCCTTGGCTATTTACCACCGTACCACTGAAGACATGCCGCCAAGTTAAAAATGCGTACCGATAAGACACTGTGCAGAAACCTTTAATCATTATCTATTTTTGTAGGTACACAGCCTACAATAAAGTCAAAGTCAAAATATCTTTATTCAAGTAGGCCTTTTAAATCGTCAAATAT
>JACTOM010000929.1:21259019-21439576 GCA_015832385.1 Elymnias hypermnestra
TTATATAAGAGATATCCAGGTATCTATTGACTCATCACAATATCTCTGGAACAATAAGGCGTAGAGACTTGAAATTTGGTACGATTATTCCTTTTGCCGAGTAGAGGTCAGCTAGGAACAGATTTTACGAAAATCCATCAACAAGTGCGGCTGCGGGGATGTTGTTGTATAAAATAATTTGCCTAAATTCATGAAAATGCTACTCAAAAAACATTACACGCAGACAAAGTAACGGGTTTAGCTAGTATTATATACGAGATATCCAGGTATCTATTGACTCATCACAATATCTCTGGAACAATAAGGCGTAGAGACTTGAAATTTGGTACGATTATTCCTTTTGCCGAGTAGAGGTCAGCTAGGAACAGATTTTAAATCCATCCGCAAGTGGGGCTGCGAGGATGTTGTTGTATAAAATAATTTGCCTAAATTAATGAAAATGCTACCCAAAAAACATTACACGCAGACAAAGTAACGGATTTAGCTAGTATTATATACGAGATATCCAGGTATCTATTGACTCATCACGATATCTCTGGAAACATAAGGCGTAGAGACTTGGAATTTGGTAGGATTATTCCTTTTGACGAGTAGAGGTCAACTAATAATTTTACGAAATTGATTGAAATTTGGTACAGCGATAATCTTGAACCAGAAAAAGGACTACAAGCTTTTTGCAGTAATACACAGCAAATAACTCATTGAAGTGTTTAAACGTGTGTTTTTTATTTGTAAAACAATTTGTCTAAATTAATGAAAATGCTACCTATTCAAACCTACGAAACAAACATTTAACGCAGACGAAGTCGAGGGTTCAGCTTGTGAATATATAAAAAATAGTTATTTTGCGTATAGATTTGCGTTGATGATAATTACTTATTAATGTTAGAAAATAAATAGAATATACTTACTTTATTAAATCCTTTTAACAGTGGATATTTCTACATATAATATTAAGAGTAATCTTGCAGTTTAAACATGTTTATTTTTTTGTGATATCGATAATTATATCTACTCTTTTATTGACCTAAATCATTGTTTATTATAAATCATATAGCTATTAAAATACGATGCTTAAAAACTATATCATTAGAACAAAAGTAGTGCAGTAATTGATAATATAACACTTTCTTTGGCTTTTGCCTTTACACAACCCAACAGATCTTAAATCTTACCAGGAGTGTGGGCGCTGTTAAACCAGAGTAACCACTAAAACTCAGCAATACCCTCCACATCCTTTAGATTTGGACTAGAAGACCGATAAATGCAATGTATACTGGTACTCCGAAAGAGTCTCGCTGGAAAGCTTAAGAAGGAGATAAGAGAAGCGCAAATCTATGCCTCTTACTTCCTAATCTCCTGCTCTAGAGAAAAGCAAGAGCCTCTTCTCTCTCCCTCTCATGTGGCTGCTAAAGGAGTTCAGCATAATAACAGTCTCGCAGATGAAGGCCAATGTCCTCCAACGAAAGGTTCACTCCGAGCACTTGAATTTTATATGAAAATTTAACACTTTTGCCAATGTTTCCTTAATCGATTCCACTAATAAGGCATTAAATTTCATATACTTCATAAAGTAATGTGTTTTCGGACCCTGTAATTTAATAGGAGTCGAAACCATCGACCGCAGCGTCTCTTGCGCAGCTCAACGAGCAAATTCGATGTAAAAAAAACTGTTACAAAAGCTCTCAGATGCAAGGGGCGGAGCTAATCCAAACAATCGGGTGAAAAGGAGATGGATTATCATGAAATGAGATGGAAACACTCGCAAAAAATAAATCAGGGGTCACAGAAAAGGATGGGTATAGCTTTTTTTAAAAAGCTGCGCACACACTTAAACGACGAGAGCTTTTTTTAACTTCGTAAAAAGAACTTTACCAATATGGATGATATGGAAGAGATACAATCTAAAAAGTGTTTTAGCTTAGAAACTTATTGTGCTTTCTCATTAGCAAGAAAAGTACGCATAGAGCTTTTCAAAACGTTAAAGATTTTATATAAAACTACCCTCAGTAATCCATCTGAAATCTAAATCAAAATATTCTTTATCCAAGTAGGCTCAACATTCACTTTTGATTCGTCAGTAGACCCGTTGGTAACAGATCTACCAACGATTGGAAAAGTTGATTCCGTTGAGAAGAAACTTGCAAGAAATTCAGTGGTTAATGTTTTAAATGCCTTTTGTAAAAGGACGTTTTTGAAATATTACTTAATATTGTGCGTAGAAAAATCCAAAACGAATTACGGTATCTTATTAAAAATGCGAATGCTCAATCCGACAAATTATTTCCGAACCTACTTCACTCTAAAACATTACAAGTTTGTTTTTGATATTTATATTAAAATAGTTTATTTTGCTGATTTTGTTGTATTAATGAATTTTATTACGGATATATAAAATAACATACTCATATATATCAAGTATCTTTATTATATCTTTATATGGTTTAAGACTACTGTAAGTTTGGATTGTCTAAAATGTATGTGTCCATTGTTATCCTTGCATATTTCCTTTGCTTCTTCCATTCTCATTAAACCTTTCATATAAGTTCGTCGGTTTAGAGTACTCTTGACCTGGTCCATGTTTAAAATGTCCTGGATTTGGTGCAGGAACTTCTTCCCCTTCCGATTTTTCAATTCACTCTTGACTCACTAATCCTTTTTGTCAGTCTCCTTTCATTCATTCTCTCTACATGCCCAAACCATCTAAGCATAACTTTGTCAATTTTAGTCAATATATATATAAGTTTCTGGCACTGTTCTGCCCTATTATTTATTTTAGTCAGCTTCTCAACATTAAAAGGTTGTCTGGAAGAGATAACTGCCTCATTGGTCTAGTGGTTAGCATGTTAGACTACAGTTCGAGTGTCGGGTCGAGCCAAATCGACAATCGATATGGAGTTTTCTATTAAGATTTTCTCAATATTTGCCCGAAGTTGGAAAGGTGACGGTGTGCTCCACGTTAAGCTAAGCTATCGGTCCTGCGTCTAATCTCTCCCCGGTCGTGTCGAATTGCCGTCACATCGGACTATGAGAGTGAAGGAATAGAGAGTGCATTTGTGTACTATGCCTCTCTCCTATGAATGACACACACAGGCCTCCTGTGCCCAGCAGTGGGACGTTAATGGGCTACCACTTCCTGGAAGAGATTGATTGTAGCAATAACATACCCTTTGCACGCTATAATTATAGTAATAAGTATCTTACTTTATATTTCTTTTTATTTTTATCTTGTGTGTGTGTTGTGGCAATGAATGACTCGTCAAAATAGTCCTCTTTGTAAATATTAAAACTACCTAACCTTCAAACGAATTTGCATAAAAAACGCTGCACATCGTCGTGACGATAATCACGCGTTTCATCCGTAATAATTTTACCCTCATGCGACTAAACAAGTTTCACTTCAAAAAGATTCTTTTCTCTTTGCTATTATATAATGTTAATAACAAAATGCTTAAAACAAATATGGCAATAGTTATATCAGAGTACAAATAGGATTTTGTTCCTATTTGAATGAGAATTTAATTGGAATATAAGTAGAAAAGTCTTATTGGGAAGTTGCTACACGCTTAAAGGACTCAAAGAAATGAATATAAATGCGTAAAAGCAACCGAATAAGATGTGAAAAGGTAATTTGGATGGAAAATGAGACAGTTTACTTTAAAAGTCACGTACAAGAGGCGTTAGGCGCGAATCTTCTGTCGCACAACATCGACATTAATATTTTGGCAAAGTTACTAAATTAAACTACTAGCGCCATCTTTTGACAAGTAGTTAAAGTTAATATATAAAGAAAAGTTGAAAGACATTTATTCACATAAAAAGACTTAAATTACTTACATGAAAACTTAATTGTCTAGTTACGTATAATAATATAAACACTTCGCCTAATTACATTTAATTTTCACTGTTTGTACTCATCCAGTGTAAATTTGTTCTAGCTCTAGGTAAGGTGAAGTAACTGGGTTTTATTGTTCAATTTTTGTATAAGTTATAATAGTGTCGATTGTTTTATTTAGATATATGTATAATTGATGTATGCCCATAATTTTATTATCACTACAGAACTCAGATAAAAAACAAAAAAATTGTTATTTTACAACAATGTAACATTTTTATTGTTAATAATATGTTTATGTTTATTTCTCAGGCAAATACACTTACAGACTCCGTTGTTTTAAATAATACAATATTGAAAACATATATTTCACATTTAAAGTATATCTTAAGGCAAATAAATTAAAGCAACTACAATAATAGTAAAGAAGTAAAAGCTTAGTAATCGAGGTTAAAAAATATTAAAAAAGTATATTTTAAATTTAAAGTAATACTGTAAATGAAAATATTTTTAAAAGTAAAGTAATGATAAGAAGCAAAAAGCTGTAATTAACTTTAAATTATTACTCACTGATATCGTTCAGAGACATCTAGCGTCGAGAAGAAACACCATGGTACTGTTTTACCGTCGTGTGTAATACACATACCACCCCTCTCAACTATGCATTAGTGTGCGTAACTCAAAAGTGGCGCTCAAAATTCAAAAGAACTCAACATTTGCCGTACTTTTATAACATTTTCAAGAATCCACTGCAGTTGAAATTCAAAATGGCCGACCATTAGATAAGACTTTCACTTGTACTTGAAATATATTGTATGCATTTTTAATGACTTCTATTCATGCCACGCGATAAAATATACTAGTGCAAATATTTTTCTCTACACATATATATTTCCTGTACACTGTTTACTGCGAAACGTAAGTCACAGGTGCAAAATATATAAAATATTATTCACCTGTGCCTTATGTTTGTATTTTGTAAAATATTATTTAATATTTTAATTAAATACATAGATCTTCACCTGCGTTCTATGTTTATAGTACACTTAATATTTGCTATATTATTCGGTATATTTTTGTAGTAATGTTATTACTTTATGTTGTATAAATGTTGGCAAATATCCAGATTTACCATTGAAATCACATGATAGAATTTAATTTAAAATATGTTTTACATAAATGCAAAAAGTTAATTATTTTAATACAAAATTACTTACAGTCACGGCTTTAGTTTTCTATAATCATTTCAGCTTTGACAAACGCTTTTCCCGCCATCTTTTTTGTAAAAGATACAGATTAAATAACAAAATAATTTAATTGAATTAACATTACACATCATATTAACTGAATATATATTATATTCTATGCTTTTATATTATTTTTTTTATTACTTTTATATATATATATATTAAGTTTATTTTTATTAGAGCAAATTAATATTAACTAGTAATAAAGTATGGTAAAGGGCTAGAATCTAAGACCGTTAAATAAAGTCAGTGAATTAATCATTGAGAAATTACGTATTATGCTAAAAACTATTCTAAGCTTCTAACTAATGACTACTAACTTTTATATAATATATACTTCTAACTAATGCTAGTGCTAGACATATCTCGGTTCTTTCATAATATAATGTTTAAATAATGAAAAATATATGTTTTCTATATCATTTTAACATCAATTTAATAAATACCCGATTAAATATTTAAACTGGTCCTATATATAAGGTCATGTATAAACTATTATGACATTTGTACTACATTTTAAAGTAAAGATATGTTTTTTTAATCATTTATTTGTTGGGTTTCCAACAGAACTTATTACACAAGGTGAGTAACATCTATATATAAGAGATATCCAGGTATTTATTGACTCATCACGATATCTCTGGAACCATAAGGTGTAGAGACTTGAAATTTGGTAGGAATATTCCTTTTGCCGAGTAAAGCTCGTGTTTCTTATTTGTGAAACAATGTGCCTAAATTAATGATATTTTTACCCAAAAAACATTCCACGCAGACGTCAATCGCGAGTTCAGCTAGTTCAGTAGTCAAAATGATGAAATTATAGAAATATAAAAGAAAATATATTTACTTATAAGAACTAAACTAAAACCTAAGTACAACGTTCCTTTTATTAGATCCTTTTAAATTATAAATAATAACTTAGTGGTCCTTATCTATGAATCTTCGTGAAAGAATCAATGAATCTTACCATTAGGCCATAGTAACTGAGTCGATTAATAAATCATTACATATTAAATATAAAAAAGAGGTCAATGAAAGTTGTAAAGGCTTAGTACAAAGGCTCTTTGATTTAACATTCAATAGCCTTCGAGGTCCCATTATTGGCGTATAATAGCTACTTAGCTGAATGTACTAAGCCATAGACACATATAACATATAGACATACTAATAACATTTCTGATGACTTATAACAATCTCATCTAACTCTGTAATTCAAATTCAAATATTCATTATTCTATTAAGATTTTAAAGCACTTTTGAATCGACAAATATACAGTTCGTTCGTGTTAAGAATGCAGTGAGTCAGTCAGGAGGCAATCTTTTCAAATTACAAGGTCAAGTTCACAGTAACCAGTTGAAGTGAACTTGACCTTGTAATTTGAAAAATTTAAATCGGTTAAGGGGTGGGGCTAGGCCGGTGAACAATCCTGATTGCGATGAGGTCCGTAGTGTCAGAGAACTAGCCGAAAGAACTCTGAACATGGAATGGAGGGAATATATTGAGGCCCTTATAGCAGGAGTAGCGACAGTGGAGGCGGTGTGCTCTCGGTTGGAGAATTGGCTATCGCGGAAACATGGAGCGCTGGTCCAGGTGCGCACCTCACACGGCTGTTTCGCAAAGTACTTGCATCAGATTGCTGGCCGAGAGGAGTCGCCTATTTGCCATGAGTGTGGTGCTCCCGTCGACACGGCACACCATACCGTGGCTGAATGCCTAGCGTGGGGCCCTCAGCAGCATCTTCTAGCGTTACCGTTCGGAGTTGACCTCTCGCTGCCTTGCATAGTAAGTGCGATGGTCGTTAGCGAAACAGAGTGGAGAGCCGTAGCCTCCTTTTGCGAGACTGTTATCTCGCTAAAGGAGGCTCGTGAGTAGGAGCGGGAGTTGACTCCTGACGCCCCTTCTATCCGTCGCAGAAGGTTGGATGGCAGAAGGCGCGGCTATGGTTCCATTGATTTGAACCCCGATTTGGCTTCATCCGGGGCACCATATTGGATTGCGCAAACGAACCGCTAGTGTCCCTAGGATGACGAAGGCCCGCTGGGTTTTAATGGGTATTCTGCTTGACAGTGAGTCCCACACTCCCGACTAGTCGGAGTGCCTATTTTCCATATTTCCCGGGCGGGCGAATATACTGGGCGGGGTGCGTAAATGCATTTCCCAACGATAAAAAAGACCGGCGAACAATGATGACTCACTGCATTCTTAACGCAGACGAACTATAGTTTCCAATCTAAAATTAGAGTCCCAGCATTATTATATTTTGATTGGAGCAAGCATTCACTCCCACCCTTATTTATCGTTGAAGTAATCCCTCAGTACTTCTTTTATTAAATTAATAAATAAAAGAAGATTGTTTGTCTTTATTTCCTCTATTTAAGTTGAATTTGTAATTTGTTTTACCAATCAACGTCTAAAGAAAAAAAAAACAGCATTATTCGTAATGAAGTTAATTGAAGTCGAAAAGGCAATGATAAAATATTATTATATCTTTGTTAAAAGTGAAATTATTTCTTTTTAATATACAAAGAAATGCGAAGAATACGAACAGGTTTATTAGCATATTTTTATATTTGTATGCATTTTGTATTGCAAGTAAAAGTATGAAAACATGAAGACTAATAGAATCTTTTCTTAACCTTTTATGTATCTTTTAATTACATTCATAAAAGAAATCAAATAGTGGTCAAAAATTCTTATATTTCCTCGACAAAACTTAATAAGGTAGTCAATTATTTTAAATGAAAAATCAGCATTACAAATAGCTCGGTTAACCTTTTATTTCATACCAAATTAAATTAGATAATTAGAACCAGAAAACAATTGTAAAAATTTCCTCAACAGCCTTATTTTTCCATTTCTTCTACTATATGAAGAAATGCGATTAATTATATCCATTACGATAGCTATATAAGGATCACTATTAACCTTTAATTTCTAGTCGAATTAAATCAATTAAAGCTAAACGAACTGTATAAAAAATCTCTATTATTACGATATAAATAGACTTTGTTACGGTTTTTATAACAAGAATGAGTAATATAACAGCGTAATTAGGGTCTCGTTTAACATTCAATTTCTTGTCTCATTAAATAAATAAAAGCAAAACATATTGCTAAATATAATTGTCTGAAATTCTTAAATTATAATTGACCTATTTGCCTCTTTATTTGAACGAATCAATGCGTTGAATTAAAAAAAAACAGGTATATAAGGATCTCGTTTAACTTTTATTTTCTTGTCTAATTAAATAAATAAAAGCCAAATATATTGAGAAAGATAATTGTCTGTAACTCATTGATTAAAATGACCAATTCACCTTTTTATTTACATGTATCAATGTGTTGAATTAAAATAGAAAATCAGCATTGTTAGGGTCTCGTTTAACATTCAATTTGTTGTCTAATTAAATAAATAAAAGCGAAACTTATTGCTAAATATAATTGTCTGTAATTCATTGATTAAATTTGACTTATTCACCTTTTTATTTACACGAATTNTATTTAGTGACATCTTTGTAACGTTATTTTATATAAACGTATACAGTTGCCCTTGAATTAATTGTAAATTTTCAGAGTTCCAGCATTATTCTTTTTAGATTAGAGCAATTCATTGACTCCCACGCTCATTTATCGTTGAAGTAATCCCTCAGTACTTCTTATATTAAATTAATAAATAAAAGAAGATAGTTTGTCTTTATTTCCTCTGTTTAAATTGAATTTGAAATTTGTTTTACCAATCAACGTAAAAAGACAAAAAACAGCATTATTAGTAATGAAATTAATTAAAGTAGAAAAGGCAATGATAAAATATTATTATATCTTTGTTAAAATTGAAATAATTTCTTTTTAAAATACAAAGAAATGCGAAGAATACGAACAGCTTTATTACTATAGTTTTATTTTTTTTGTCTAAAGAAATCAATAAAAGTTGAAAAGAGGTTTTTTGTGGGTAGTTGCAAGTAAAAGTATGAAAACATGAAGACTAATAGAATCTTTTCTTAACCTTTTATGTGTCTTTTAATTCCTTTCATAAAAGAAATCAAAAAGTGGTCAAAAGTTCCCATATTTCCTCGATAAAACTTAATAAGGTAGTCAATTATTTTTCTACATAAAGAATTTAAATGAAAAACAGCACTACAAATAGCTCGGTTAACCTTTTATGTCATACCAAATTAAATTAGATAATTAGAACCAGAAAACAATTGTAAAAATTTCCTCAACACCTTTATTTTTCCATTTCTTCTACTATATGAAGAAATGCGATTAATTATATACATTACAATAGCTATATAAGGATCACTATTAACCTTTAATTTCTAGTCGAATTAAATCAATTAAAGCTAAACGAACTGGATAAAAAATCTTTATTACTACGATATAGACTTTGTCACGGTTTCTATAACAAGAATGAGTAATATAACAGCGTAATTAGAGTATAAATGCGTTGAATTAAAATAGAAAAACAGCATTATTAGGCTCTCGTTTAACATTCAATTTCTTGTCTCATTAAATAAATAAAAACAAAACATATTGCTAAATATAATTGTCTGAAATTCTTAAATTATAATTGACCTATTTGCCTCTTTATTTGAACGAATCAATGCGTTGAATTTGAAAAAAAACAGGTAAAGAAGGATCTCGTTTAACTTTTATTTTCTTGTCTAATTAAATAAATAAAAGCCAAACTTATTGCTAAAGATAATTGTCTGTAATTCATTGATTAAAATTGACTAATTCACCTTTTTATTTACACGAATTAATGCGTTGAATTAGAATAAAAAAACAGCATTATTAGGGTCTCGTTTAACATTCAATTTCTTGTCTCATTAAATAAATAAACGCCAAATATATTGCTAAATATAATTGTCTGTAATTCATTGATTAAAATTGACCAATTCACCTTTTTATTTACATGAATAAATGCGTTGAATTAAAATAGAAAAACAGCATTATTAGGCTCTCGTTTAACATTTAATTTCTTGTCTAATTAAATAAATAAAAGCCAAACTTATCACTAAATATAACTGTCTGTAATTCATTGATTAAAATTAACCTATTCACCTTTTTATTTACACGAATTAATGCGTTGAATTAGAATAGAAAAACAACATTATTAGGGTCGTGTTTAACATTCAATTTGTTGTCTAATTAAATAAAAAAAAAACAGATTAATAAGGATCTCGTTTAACCTTTAATTAAATAAATAAGTGTAATACGAACTGACAAAAAACTGTCACTATTTCTTCGATGGAAATTGACTTCTTCACTTTTTTACTACAAGAATAATTGCGTAGAGTTTAGAACAGAAGTATTAGGCTCACATTTAAACCCTTTATATCTTGCTTAATTAAATTGAATGAATTCTCTTTTAACTTTACAACAATCGCGAACGTCTCGTTAATGAATACCTCACCATCATTGCTCATTAATTAGTTATACGCGGTGAATATTAAGGAGGCTTTTGGGGTTCTACGAATGAAAAAAAAGGCGAGTATTTCAGGCAACTTAATTAAACATAATTATTACAATTACGTGAGTAAGACTTGGTCACGCGCTGATGATGTTTGCAACATCGATCATCTTTTGTGTTGTCAAGACCTCAACATCATTATGACATTCATGAACTACATAAATGTTTAAAAACTGAGGTATATTTATAACAAAATAGTATACTATTCCCCTAGGCAGAAAAATAGGGCATTCTCGCCCTCAGCATTTTGTGAAAATTGCGGTTTAACATGCCCTATTTTCTCCCATACTGCATTCTCTACTTATTGTCACACTGGGACGAAAAGCTTGACCATTTCGAGTTCATTATCAATAATTAAAAATATAACTACCTTCTCTTGTTTAAAGCTCTCTTTGACATATACACAAAGAAGTAATTGCTAGATTAGTGCGAGTAAAAGTGTGTGAGGAGCATGAGCACAGTGGAATCTAACCGGGAGAGAACGAGGCATTTTTGTTCCGCATACAAGGGCAGAAATGCGAACTTTTCATCCCCCAGTGAGAATATCATTAAAACGGACCTACTCGAAACACGCTCAAAGGTTTCCATTGATTTATTAAAACACTTGTAAAGTTATTCACTTATTCTTTAGTTTTATAGCCTCTTTCAAACTAAGACGTTGAAATAATTTAAATAAATAGTTAAACATTTATATATATGTTTTATGTGTGTGTGGGAGTAAATGTAACATCTAAATATATATATCAGAATTTAAGATATGTACACATAAATACATAGCACAATTTAAGTAATTTATTGACAGCCTATATATTCTAAATAAGAGAACGTTGTGGTATAAAGAAGATATAGTGACTAAAATTGAAAGAGGTATGCTTAGGTGGTTCGGGAACATAGAGAGAATGAATAAAAGGAGACTGACAAAAAGGATTTACGAGTCAAGATTGAATGCGAAAGTTGGAAGGGGAAGACCAAAGCGAACGTTCCTGGACCAAATCCAGGACAATATAAATAAGAGCCAGGTCAAGTGTACTCTAAACCGACGGACTTGTATGAAAGGTTTAATGAGAATGAAAGAAGCGAAGGAGATATACAAGGATCGTGGAAAGTGGAAGGATGTTATCTCTGCCTACCCTGACCCAATGAGGGGGGATATAATGTAAAGATACCTTTCCTTAGATTTACTAAAACCTATAATTTCGCAAACTTAAATAAGCAGAATATGAGGACTATGTTTACCACATTCACCGAATAAATGATTTGATTTGATTTGATGTATTTCTATATGTATATTTTAAATCAGCAATGATTTTCAGCTTACCAGGCTTACATATATCCCGGAATTACTCCTGGAATATACAAGTTTTATGATTTTAAACAACAATAAGGCAAAACATTTAAAAGGACCAACTTCCCTATCCTGGTTCTCTTATCAGTTATAAGATCATAAGTACATGCTTAGATAGATTCACATGTATATGATATATAAGTGGGGTAACCCCACTTCAAATGACATTATTATATTTTATAAATAAAGAAAGTATAGGACTATAATTCAATTTAATGACACTGACATATTATTCAATCCAATGTAATAATATATTTGACATAAAAATAGAATTAAAGGTAATGGCACTGAATTTAAATTCACTATATTATTTTCTAAGTTAGGACGAATTTAATAGAAGTGGAAAATAAAGGCTTTATTATTATTATTGTGGAATTTTACACTCACGCCCGTTTACGAAAGAATATATATATTTATTATTAAATATAAATAAATTTATAATAATTACTTATATACAAAAATATGAAGTAATACATATACCTACATAAACAATTACATAAATAAATATAACGGGCGGAGGATAAACCCCGGCAGGGAGACCAAACGGCCAGGGGTCAGGGCCACAGGCTGAGAAACCGCCGGACTATCCTAGCCGTGTCCAGCAACACCGCCTTTTGTATCCTTGCTGCGAGCGAACTGCCACTGAACTCCAGACGTCTCAGATGGTGAGCGAGACCGACTGGGATCAGACCATTTGCTGATATTACGATTGGGAGGGTTTCAGCGGATCCCACCCCCTGCATGGTGGTAATCTCGTGTGCCAGATCCAGATATTTACGTTTTTTCTCTGTCTCAGCTCGCACGAGATTCTCGTCATACGGGATCGTGATATCCACTAAAAACACCTGATGATTATTATTATGATATATCAGTTATAAAAATATCAGTTTTAAATACATTTCAATCTCATTACAGTTAGTTTTAATTATATTTTTGCAAACAGGATTAAGTTTTTGTGGGAATCCAGTTCGCTGCTATGAACTATAATTATTTTTAAAAAATTATGAGCCATAATTATATACTTATTATATGTTTTTTCCCCTTATCTGATTGTTTATTAATTCTTTAAATTAAGAAGTCGATGATCTCTAATTAAAATTCACTAACTTCTTTTAAAAAAATATGTAAATATATTTACAGATTAAAAATGAAATGCAAAGACATAAAATAATTATTTTGCCTGCCAACCGGGAGTGGATCAGTGTGGTGGGTCTCAGGTGGGTCGGAGCTCTAAAAACCCTTTCTACTATGAGTGAGGAGCCTGTGCCCAGCAATATAGCAAGACAACTTAAAGGAGGCAAATGAGAAATAGAGAGCAGATGCTGTGGTTGCTTCTCTTGTCCTGCGCGGGAGGTTTGTAAGCAGAAGGCGTAGCTTTTCTTATCTCCTGTCTTCCTAAGTTTACTAGAATACTTCATATATCCTGTGGTGCTCCATTTAAGGATGGAGAGGGTACTGCTTGCTTTTAAATTCCCCATTAAATTGAATAGTCAAATAGTTTTTTCCATATATTACTTCAATGTACGACTGATGTTGATATTAAAGAATGACTTTAAATCTAAAGTTTTGAGGTTTCCTTCGCGCCCTGGTATGAGAAAAGCCAACGATAAAGTCAGTCGGGCGTCCCATTTTTCCTTGTCTTCGTTACAGGATCTATTTTTTATTCATTCTATTTCGATTACAGCAATTCAATTACTCCCACACTTTTTTATCTTCTAAGTAGTCCCTTAAATTATAGAACGATTTCTCTATTAGTTTTCTTTTAATAAAAGTACTAAATTAAATGACATTTTTGTAACTTCTGCTTCTTCTGTGAATTTTTTATCCCTTTAATTGTCCGTGTCGATCACTATCTGACACTATTTTTTGTAGAAGATTGCCTGTGTCGACTACTGGGTGACATGGACCAATAATTCCTTTGCGACTTGAGAAATCATAAATATAACCATTTTTAAGTCATAATGTGTATTATCTATTTCGCTTCTCGGTAACTGTTGTAACAAAATGTGCGCAGAGATAACACTAGACAAAAATAAATCAGTTACAAAGTGACCTTACTGACGGTGCATTGTTTAAAATCTGGCAAATATTGAGAAAATCTTAATAGAAAACTCAATATCGATTTTGAATTGGCCCGACTCGGGACTCGAACCCAGGACATGTCTGTATTTGAACATGCTAACCACTAGACCAATGATGCAGGCAGTTATAGGTATCTATATACATTAATTGATATGCAAAAATTTATTAAAATTTGGTTTGACATATAATGTAACATTTGTACGCTAGCAATGGTAAAATATAATGGATAATTTACAAAATCAATTTACGTATTTATCTATCNTTCTCTATTAGTTTTCTTTTAATAAAAGTACTAAATTAAATGACATTTTTGTAACTTCTGCTTCTTCTGTGAATTGTTTATCCCTTTGATTGTCCGTGTCGATCACTATCTGACACTATTTTTTGTAGAAGATTGCCCGTGTTGACTACTGGGTGGACCAATAATTCCTTTGCGACTTGAGAAATCACAAATATAACCATTTTTAAGCCATAACGTGTATTATCTATTTCGCTTCTCGGTAACTGTAGTAACAAAATGTGCGTAGATAACATTAGACAAAAATAAATCAGTTACAAAGTGACCTTACAGACGGTGCATTGTTTAAAATCTGACAAATATTGAGAAAATCTTAATAGAAAACGCAATATCGATTTTGAATTGGCCCGACTCGGGACTCGAACCCAGGACATGTCTGTATTTGAACATGCTAACCACTAGACCAACGAGGCAGGCAGTTAAATGTTGAAAATTAATTGATATGCAAAAATTTATTAAAATTTTATTGACATATAATGTAACATTTGTACACTAGAAATGGTAAAATGTAATGGATAATTGTCAAAATCAATTTCTGTATTTATATATCTATAAATTGCCGCGTTAAAAGTCATCTTTAACGGAAAGAGGCCAAACACGTGTAGCGTTGAATGAAACGCATAATTCAAATTACTTTTATTACTCTGTTGTTCCAAATCAGTATGCATTCGCACCCTTTGCACTCTAAATTATAAAAGAAAAAAAAAACAAAAGCCACTGGCAGGTAAATCAGATAGCAAGCGATGCATGAAAAATGACTCCGTGCTCGTATTTAATTTAAAAAAAAAAAAAACTCATTGACAATAGTTACAATTCGACATTATAAAAAACCCCGCCCCATAGTGAGAAACAATGGCGCGAAATTTGACTAAAATCCTTTGATACATTTTGATTTAATACTGACGTAACAAAATGTTCCCGGCGCAACGAATTTTTTCAACAAAGACAGTTTTTTTCTGATGCTTTTTTTAATTACGATATTTCAGATTTTAATCGGACCTCGCTGTTTATTGCAGTCGCTGCGTAAAACGGGTTATGTGGGTACATATCATTTTCACTTGCAACACGACTCTTGATTGTATTAAATATAATAAGTTTATTGCATTGGCGAAAAAGGGCAACGCGGAATAACTGTATAAGATAACGTTATAAAAACTCGCAAAGTATCACCTGTTTAAAAGTTTGCATTAAAAACAATAATATATGATTTAAAAACTAAATGTTTATTATTCGTATTTTTGAAGTAAATTTTCTTTAGGCGCATGAGGGTAAATTTTTTACGGACGAAACACGTGATTCATGACGTGAGTCACGAAGATTTAATAATAATAATGACTCAGACTCTCCACAGACCCAATCAAGCGGCCAAAATCCTTCTTCTTGATGAGAGACTGCCGTATTATAGGTATCAGCCGGTGCCAGTACTCGAACGCGACGGTGTCCGACTCTATTGGGACCGATCCATTATCACGGACAGGACCATACTGGCCAACAAGCCTGATATCGTGATAATGGACCAGGCACAGTCTCGGGTGTTGTTAGTGGATATCACGATCCCATATGACGAGAATCTCGTGCGAGCTGAGACAGAGAAAAAACGTAAATATCTAGATCTGGCGCACGAGAAAACCGCCATGTGGGGGGTGGAATCCACTGAAACCATCCCAATCGTAAAATCTGCGAATGGTCTAATCCCAGTAAGTCTCGCTCACCATCTGAGACGACTGGGGTTCCGCGGCAGTTCGCTCGCAGCAAGGATGCAAAAGGCGGTGTTGCTGGACTCGGCTAGGATAGTCCGGCGGTTTCTCAGCCTGTAGCACTGACCCCCGGTCGTTTGGTCTCCCTGCCGGGGTGTATCCTCCGCCCGTTATATTTATTTATTTAATTGTTTATGTATGTCCATGTATTATTTGATATTTCTGTATTTAAGTAATTATTATAAAATACCTTATATATAATATAAATATATATTTTCGCGTAAACGGGCGTGAGTGTGAAAGTAGGATAATAATAATAATAATCATTTATTTTCAGAAAACTTAAGACGTTCCATTTTTTTGTTAGTAAAATTTGAAATAAAATAAGACTATCTTAGTTAATTGTTAGTAGGTGACTCTTAAAGGTTCGTTCGTTTGAAGGTTAGGTAGTTTTAACATTTACTAATAACGTGTCGCAATTTAATTTAATTAAAGTAAAGTAAGTAGCAGCCCCTTTACAACTCACTGCTGGGCATAGGCCTCCTCACTCCGAGGAGCGAGGATTTTTAGAGCATAGACCCACCACGCTGCTCCACTGTGGATTGGCAGCCATAGTACACAAGAGCACTCTCTATTCCTTCACTCTCATAGTCCGATGTGACGAGAATCCGACACGACCGGAGAGAGATCAGGCGCAGGACCGACGGCTTAACGTGCTCTCCGACTCAACTTCCCAACTTCGGGCTAATATTGAGAAAATCTTATTACAAAACTCAATATTGAATTTTGAATTGGCCCGACCCGGGACTCGAACCAAGGACCACATGTCGGTAGTCGGACATGCTAACCACTAGACCAATGAGGCAGTCATTTTAATTTGCAACTCGTCATGTCAAATTTAAAAAATTATTTGTATAAATTTGCGACACTTTTAATATTTTAATGACAATTAAATTCCTAACATATCTTCCTTTTTTTCCTCCTCTAAGTCTCGGAAATCTAAACTTTTGGATTTATATATATATATAACCCACGTTTAATTTATTATTTAAAATGGGTTCCTTTTATGTGAAAAGTAAAGGATTATAGACTCTCGTTATCACTATCATTTAAATTGTTACTAATATTATAAATGCGAAAGTAACTCTGTCTGTCGCGTTTTTACACTAAAACTACTGAGCCGATTTCAATGAAATTTAGTACACAGATAGTCTAGTGCCTGACAAAGGACGTAGGTTACTTTTTAATGTAAAAAAGGGTAAACAAATTGTAGTTTTTGGAGCTAGATTCTTGAAACTTAGTTTTTAGACTGATAATTCGATATAAATGGATATGACATTCAAAATTTGTAAGAGTTTTTACCCTCAGAGGTGGAAAATAACAATCCCTACTTATATTATAAATGCAAAAAGACTGTATATCTGTTGCGCTTTCACGCCAGAACTACTGAACCGATTTAAATGAAATTTGGTACACAGATAGACTAGAGCCTCAGAAAGAATCTTTTTAATGCAAAAAAGGGTTGTAAGCAGAAAATTGTCATAATTTTTAGAGGTAGACGCTTGAAACTTATTTTTTTAGACTGATGATTTGATAAAAATAGGTATGACATTCAAAGTTTGTGAAAGTTTTACCCTCAAGGGTGTAAAATAAATCCTTACTAATATTATAAATGCTCTCCATAACCTCTTTTCAGTGACACACTGCAAATGGCTCTTCAATGTACGTATATGTCCTATTTGTAATATAATTAGCTGGAATAGCATCACATCTATTAATGTATCTGGTAAAGAAACAATTATAACATTACCTTATCAATTGTTAAACAGTTAAAATTTGTTTTGTTTGAAACGGTCTTTAAGTTTGACAGCATGAAAATTAAAGCCTCTTATTCGTTGGTATTTATGTCATGAGAGTAGGCTTTATTGGAACGAGCGTTACTTAGTCTAACGTGATGGTACAGTATCATTCAATAAGCACTTACTCAAGCAAACAGCGCGTTTAAACCTGGTGTCAAACTTAACATACATCAAAGTTTGACGGCCTCGCTGGCGCAGTGGTGCGAGTATTCGCTTTGCTAGCGGAGGTCCCGGGTTCGATCCCCGGTAGGACGAATTTAGGAAATTGTTTCCTAATTTGTCTGAGTCTGGACTGGTGGGAGGCTTCGGCCGTGGCTAGTTACCACCCTACCAGCAAAAACGTACCGCCAAACAAAGAGATTTGTGTTCCGGTACGATGCTGTGTAGAAACCGTAAGGGGTATATCGCCTCTTAACAGATTAGCGCGCTTCCATCTTAGACTGTATCATCACTTACCATCTGGTGAGATCACAGTCAACCGCTAGTCTGTCAGCAATAAAAAAAAGAAAAGTAATAATTTCACTCCATTACAATAATAAAAGCCCAGGATTTCCTTAGGGATATTAAAAGAAGGAAGACCTTTCAGTTCCATACTGATAGATACGAGTAAGTCCAGTAGTACTGGCTACTTAGTTATTAACTGCAGTTTTTGAAGTATAATTCCTTCACGCATGCCACGAGAGCGTTACGAAATGTGTGACCAGGCTAGACGACTAGAAATTGAGAGGAAGATATAAGTTGGTGAAGATATAAAGAGAATTACGTTTAACTTCAGTTATCTGGTTTAAAGAACACTATTTTTTAAATAATAAAACATCGTTCGCACTCTCATGTCCTGGGTAGTAAGCTGATGAATATATGAAGAGAGCGTTATGAAAACTGTTTGGACGAGGCAGACAGAAGTTTAGAAGGCAATATAAGTTAGTGAAGCGGCTCATCAGTGATTGTCTTTTCTATAAGAAGATGTACATGTTCTAGCTGTCCGAATAACCAGACCATGTAGTTACAAATAGATAGTTGTGCGAATTCCTGTGGATAATACGAATCACTTAATACCAGCTGCACTGTGTTCTCTCACTTAAATTAATCTCAAAAAAATATATTTTACTCGACTATTCGATAACAATCATTGTTGCAAATGTTAAAATTAACGTACAACAATGTAACGACTATCACAAAAACTGATGGATTCGTCATCAACCATTGAACATCAGGTTATCATGTTATAAATACATAAATTATCTAATATTTATTATTCGAGAATGTTCGTTTATATTTATAAATGCTTGAACTATCACGATCGATTTATATTGTTTTTTTGTGAAAAGAATTTAACAGCTTTAACAAACCTTTTACTAAGTATATTTAATGCAGTTATTTCATATATTTTTGTTGTTTTTATCGAGCCACTTTCTATTACTGGCAGTTTTCTATAACCAATATTTTCTGTAAAGATATTTTGTAATAGTCTAATAAGACCGCCTTTGCATGTCTTTAAACTATTATTTAATATTTCTTGTTTGTTATTTTAGTAAGTGTATAATAATTCATTTTAATATCCACTATTTTCCAGCTTCACTGGGCCATTTCACTTTCATTAATATGGTCTTTGGATAAAACCAATTCAAGGTCTATTTTATCCCCTAAGATAATGTATTTTTCAAATTTTAATTGATTAATATCAATTTTTATAATTATTGGATTTTTATCCATTTGGGGTAGTACAGTAAAGGGCCGATATGTACCCCTTTTAACTGGCAACGCATTGAAACTACTGTTTGTTCTGTAAACTGTATAGACGACTTCTTCTTCTTAAAGTCCCATCGTCTACCAGAGGTCGGCTATCATAAGAGCAATTTGAACTTGAACTTGAACCACGTTCAGAGATTTTTCAGTCACTAAGTTCGCTTTCTTCCTGATGTTCTTGTCCTTTGAGAGTTCTACTTTATTATGAATTTAAACAATTGGTATTTTTTATTCTGCATTACATGACCGATATACTGAAGCTTTAAAATCTTTAACTCCGTTTTCATTTTGACCATCTGCAAGATCTTGTCTTTAGAAATTCATTTGTTCGTACAGACGACGGTATTCAATGAACCTTAGGCGAACCATATCCTTGTACGCCGGTTTATTTCTATAACAAATATATATTTCTTTCATTTGTATATCAAAATACATCTGCACCGTTTATTCGCATCAATAAACGTGATATAAAACATTACTCACGGTTTTAATGTTTCCAAGATGGCCGCCCGACATCGCGTGACTCGGGTTAGGTCAACAAGTGACCCGACTACACTTACACTAAGTGAATATTAATTTAAACCAAATGTGTGTTCAAATGAGACGCTATAAAAGTTTTATTTTTGATTATTTGGATTATATTTCATCAATGTTTAAAGTACGATGTATACAATCTCCACGATCGTGACCTCCTTGTACAAGTCTTCTCTGATGTAATGATTTTTGCAAAAAAATACTTTATTTCTGACTTTATTTCTTGGAACCTAATTTTTTTAAACAAGCAATAAGAAATACCGATGAAATTATTATATTGCTATCAATGGAAAGGGTACTCAGTGTTATAACAAGTATAATAGAAACTGATTCAACTATGGGTTCAATAGAGTTCGCTACGCAAATTATTTGATTTATGACATAAGAGTTAATAATAAAGCACCAATCGCAAATGATAATTTAGCTATTAATAACGTGTATAATATTATAGTACTGGTACGCAATGTATTTGTTTTTAAGACACTATATGCCAAAAGTAAGCCGTAGACAAAGCATCTTTATTATTCAGACCGATCCATTAAAAATTGTGTTTCTTGTCTTTCCCAAGTCCGAAAGGTAGTCACCCTGCCATCCTTTGCTAATAAGGAAAATACTTGGACTATTACGTCAGAAAGGCTTAATATCCCTATCGTCAAAAGCAAACGCTAAGTGTCCATTGGTTGATTGAGCTACTGTATCTATCGCCATTGCAATATTAGTTTTCAGGTCTTGTGGGATTTAGTTATTCGCCTCTGCATTCGTTATTATATGCATATTATCATTGGTTTCTTCCAATTTCTTATGTTTGACCAGATTGTCATCAGCAACTACTAAAACCCCGCTTATTATTTCTTTTAACCTCCAAACCTTCAGACATCATCCATCGGTTCTTTGCTATCGTTTTAATCTGTCGGTCTATATCGGTGACCCCAGATTTTTTTCTCATTGTTAAAAGTATACAAAGAGTTATTGTAAGCTATTTATTTCTTGCTAGTTGTATTCCATCGTGTCACCCGTGTAGTCCCAAGCCCGTGGGAATATAAGAAAATCCGTACTTACTGTCTGTCTATCATGTGTAGGTTGTTTGATTTTTCCCGCACTTCATACAATTTTTGCTATATTTCAACAAATTTACGCAAATCCTTGACAAATTATATACACAAACCTTCTTTAAGAATTACTCTATCTATTGCTGACAGCCAAATAAAACCAGTTTTTGAGTTTATCGACTACGAACAGACAGACTCGGTCTTGGATTTTGTTTTATATTATGAAAGGGCAGGTTTTATGTGAAGATGTTTTACTTCGCTGATAAATCCAGTGTTATTACGAGCTGCAGTCAGTGACTGACTACAACTAACGAACTACTCGCAGGAAGCCTTATTTCCTACCGTATACAATATACTCTTGGGATCAAGAATAACTCTATCTATTGGTGAAAGCCAAATCAAAATCAGTACAAACTGATTGACTCGGCCTTAGAGTTTGTTTTATTATATGTAAGAACTGGTTTTTTAAGAGGATATGGTACTTTGCCATTGACCCAGCGTAAATGTGAACTGCAATCAGTGACTGAATACAACTGAATATACAATGAACTCTTGGGATAAGAATATTTTCTCACTATTACATAAAACAAAATTTGAATGGTTATTCCGTAGTATTTCAATAGCAACCGTCAATGATTGGGCTGTAATAGTAAACATTTAATGGCATAAAGCTTAAATTATACACGAAGACCTTTAGATTTATCAGTCATTTAAGTGCGGGACTAAAAATACAGTACACGCAAGTGGCCACGGGCGCGGCGTACATATACGAAAACGTCCGCGAGGGAAATTACATAAATTAACATTTTATTGTAATTACACGCAACACGCCTAATGACGTGAGGATTTAAGGCTAGTTGGCGCCCAAGGCTTTAATGTGCAATGGGCTACAATTATTAACCAGCTAGGTTCTATGGAAAGGTTTTATGAAACTAATGCCCGATTTCACCAATATTCCCTGATGTGATGCCTTACATCACATCTAGTGGACCCCTTAGCTACAGAAATGGTACTTTTATGTACTTAGAGGACACATAATACTTAGCTTTATTTTTTGGTGCTAGGAAATGCATTTACGCACCCCGACTGTGGGGTTGGGAGTGTGGGACTCCGCGAGAGGGAGGATCTCGCAATACCCACTAAAACCCAGCGGGACCTTCGTCAACCTTGAGTGGGGAGCCAGAGGTTCGTTAAGGTATTCCTCCCTCGGTTGTAGTCAGCATACAAATTTTCTACAGGGGAAGCAGTTGTATGAACCTCCTCCTCCTGTTTCCTACTCCCCTTCGTCAGGGCCGGAGTGCCTCGGCGTCATTCACCCTCTCCCTTTGTCGTGCCTCCTTAAGCGAGATGACAGTATCGCAAAAGGAGGCAACCGCTCTCCAAACCTGCTCACTGCTGAGTATTGCACCTATAATACTAGCCAGTGAGAGGTCTGTGCCGGTAAGCGACGTCATAATGAGTCGCTGAGAACCCCAGGCAGGACATTCTGCCACAGTGTGGTGAGCTGTGTCTGACGAGGCACCACACTCGTAACATCTGGCCGACGGCTCACAGCCAACAGTTTGGTATAGGAACAACCGAAACAACCAGGTCTGGTAAGCAACAATACCAATCTGTAGGAAAGCGATCCGTGCTCTCTACCCAGTCACTTGTCCAGGAACGGGCGGGTCGCCTCTACTATGGCTCTACTATGGACCCTCATTCCACCTTTGGGTCAAGGCTCTGTTAGCTAGAATCCTGGCCCTCCTTAGTTCGTCAGCGTCTGGAAATTCCCATCTGGTTCTCACGGCTACTCTGCACTGGTAAATAGCCGTGAGAACTTTCGCCCTGAGCTCCTATGGGGGATCACCTGCCAGGAGTGTTGCTGCCGTCCATAATACTGTACGGCACTCCCGTATAGCTCTAATCGCTATTACCCTCTGGGCCCGCCGTAACAGGGCTTTATTTGCGGTTAGGACGTTGATCCACACGGGTGCGCCATACAGTGCCATACTGGCGATTATTCCGGCATACAGCCTTCTGCAAGGTGATCCTGGTCTTCCTACGTTGGGTAGCAAACGACCTAGTGCCGCGGCTGCATTGATGAGGCGGGGAGTCAGACAAAAGTTTAAATATTGGAACTGCCTAAAACAGCGACATATTAGCAGGCGATTACGCTCCGTAAATTAATAAAAACTAACTATTACGTCTTTTCTTTACATTGCATTCATTTAAAATAACCTTTAGTAGCATGTATATTCTTTTTTCGTGCAAATTTAAAAAAAGCTTACACTTGTATCGTAGTTTCATAAAACCTCACGATATTTTTTTATTGATAAACTAAAACTTTACTGTATTCTCACCTAACAGATAATTTACCTCTTCATGAGTTACAATTTTAGATTGTATCATCACTTACCACCCGACAAGACAATACTTACTAATATCATAAATGCGAAATGAACTCTTCTGTTTGTCGCGCTTTACCGTCAAAACTACTGAACCGATTACAATGAAATTTGGTATACTAATAGTCTAAAACCTAAGAAAGGAAATAGACTACATTTTATTACGATAAAAGGGTTGTGAAGGATAGAAACGTGCCAAACACCGCGCGGTATACCACGTATTATAAAGTATTTATACGTATGTGTCTTATTTGTAAAACAAATAAAATATCAACTCGAAAACCCTAATTCCAGGCAGATGTAGTCGCTGGCAACGCTAGTCAAGCTATAACTGAAATGTCACATGGATCCTTAATACATCAAAGGGTCTATACATAAATACATACACGTTTTAAAAAAGCTAATTATTCTATTGCAGCACATTGTACTATGATAATTAAACATTGCATTTTAAAGCGTTTAATATCTAATAGCATATAATATCGCGTATTATTTTTTTGTTAAATAACATGTGTTGGACTATCCCGTTTGGGGGGAAACGTGTGCAATTAAGTAGAACTGACCGCAGTAAAAAAACGTCTAACGTTTGCATAACAGGCGATAGGTTCTAACGGCAGTTCTAAACTTAGACTTCCTATGGTCATAGAGTAATGTTTTCAAACTAGATGCACCGTTTACCTCTATGGGTATAATGTAAAGTGATAAATATTGAACAATTGATGAGTTCACTACGTATAAAAATTGACAATTCATTGATACTATAAGTATCAAGCCATGATCATTGGTAGTAGGCAGCTGAGAAGCAAGATACATTTATACACTGTTTCCTGCCTTTCTTAAAATCGGACGTCAATTGCTTTTGGTAATAAGCTTAAAAACCTGGGATTAACACTAGATAGTAACTTGTCTGGGACAGCACAAGTTAATGAGGTCAGTTAACGTCTACATTACGCGCTACATTCATTTAAGCGGTTGCAGAATTTTCTTCCTTTCCTGACGTGAAAAAGTTAAATTATTACCAACTTCTATCCCCATAAATATAGGTATATGTTGAATAATATGTTATATGTATGTATGTGTATATATATATATATATGTACTAAATATATGGTCATTATCTTATTAGTGTTTAATTTTTTTCTTTTGCTCTCCACAAAAATTAGTATACTTGGGATCTAAATTTACAAAAGATGGAACATGTGAAAGTGATATTGAAAGCAAAGTGAATGCAGGGAATATGGTAAATGGTGTTCTTCACGCCTTTATGAATAGCCAGCTGGTATCTCAAAGGGCCAGACTAGCTGTGCATGCAGGAGTGTTGGTGCCAACACTTATGTATAGTAGTGAAAGTTGGATATGGCAGAAGAATCATAAAAGTAAAATAAATGCGGTAGAGATGAGAGCGTTGAGAAGTATGAGTGGATTGAAACTGAGTGACAAAGTAAGAAATAGACAAAGTAAGAGAACGTTGTGGTATTAAAGAAGATGTAATGACTAAAATTGAGAAAAGTATGCTTAGATGGTTTGGGCACCTAGAGAAAATGAATGAAAGGAGACTGACAAAAAGGATTTATGAGTCAAGAGTGAATGCGAAAGTTGATGGGGAAGATCAAGGCGAACGTTCGTGGACCAAATCCAGGGCATTTTGAATGAGGGCCAGGTCAAAAGTACTCTTAACCGACGAACTTGTATGAAAGGTTTAATGAGAATGAAAGAAGCAAAGGAGATATGCAAGGACGTGGTCTCTGCCTACCCCTATGGGAATGAGGCATGATGCTTTGTATGTATTTAAACAGTAACCTGAAACTGTCGTTGTACCATAAGATTAACCAACATAAAGATTATATACAAAAACAGACAGATAGATAATACACTATTCATTAACTCAGGCTTTATTAAATTAAATAAAAGAACAAAAAAGAAGTTTTAAACTACAATAGTATCGTCTTCCATTCTGTCTATCTATAATAAATTTAAATAAAGTCCTTACTAATTTTGGCTTAACTGTAAAAATAAAAAATGATTGACATTGTTTTGTTTTTTATATAAAAATTTTTAACCAAACACAGTCGCAGGTGTAAAATAGTGCTTCATAAAAATAATGCAACGTCTGACGCATTTACATAATATATGACCTGAATGCAGTTAGTATAATATAACTAGCAAATATAGGATATTAGCATACGTGTAATAGGACGCAGCTGTTAGGTTTTCCTATCCAATGATACGGCCATTTATACCCTAAATGGTTTTTATCCTTGATCATTCAAAGGAACATTGTATCGTATTTTATTTTAAAAAGCATTTATAGATTATGCATAATATAAAGCATTTTTTTCTCACCTAAACTTATAGCTCGACATTTTTAGACGTATATATTGTTGCTGAATAACAATTCGTTTCAAATAGGAATGTTAAATACTTTAAAAATACTAACGAATAATTAAGAAACTAATATTTAACATAAATTTATTAAGACATTAGTAATAATTATAGATATTTGTATAAGTATTTTTGTAAATCAATTGCTGTTTAATTCGCTAAAACTCGAGAGTGGTTGAACTGATTTGACTAATTTTTGTTTTGAGTTATATGTGGAAGTCCAGGTGAAGTTTAAAAGGTGAATATAGTAAAAGCAACAATTTCGCTTTCCCTTAGAAACCAATCCTACCTATCAAACATTTGATGTTTGTCCCGTCGTTCAGAAATATATATATCATCACCTCTTTATATCATGGGTCCACCTTATGGGGGGTCTGCCTATACTGCGCCGTCCGGTGCGGGGTCGCCACTCCAGCACCTTCAGCCCCCAACGTCCATCGATCCTTCGGACTATGTGCCCCGCCCATTGCCACTTCAGGTTTGCGATTAGTAGGACTATGTCGGTGACTCTGGTTCTACTACGGATCTCTTCATTTCTGATCGATGATATTTTGCGATTTTGTCGCTCTGTTAAATACTCATAAAAGTGTATCAATTTTCTAAATTCCCTTGACAATGCATCCTGCAGCAGTATATTAAGTCCACCAACCCATTGAACTTGGCTGTATTCGCTGACGAAGGTATGTCACCCCGGCCTATTCCGGGCACATTCCATTAGAATATGGTATAAATCCTCCACAACGCCACATATTGCACAGTTGGGAGAAGATTGCGATTGGAAGATGATTGTGTTGAGAGAAGAGAACGTTGTGGTATAAAAGAAGATGTAGTGACTAAAATTTAGAAAGGTATGCTTAGATGGTTTGGGCGTGTAGAGAGAATGAATGAAAGGAGACTGACAAAAAGGATTTATGAATCAAGAGTGAATGCGAAAGTTGGAAGGGGAAGGCCAAGCCGAACGTTCCTGGAACAAATCCAGAACATTTTAAATAAGGGCCAAGTCAAGAGTACTTTAAACCGACGAACTTGTATGAAAGGTATAATGAGAATGATAAAAGCGAAGGAGATATGCAAGGATCGTGGCAAGTGGAAGCATGTTGTCGCTGCCTACCCCTATGGGAATGAGGCGTGATGGGAGAAGATGCCCATTAGAACATAAGGCTGTAACGGATTCAACGCGATTCAAGTGGGTATTCTATACCCGGGGTGTTGTTATTAGCTCATTTTGTATGGTCTTATTCTAGATGCCCTGTTCTAATGATCTTTTATCAAAGTATTCTTTCCACAAGTCGTAACATTTTCGGTTAAGTTATGACCACATTTTATACTAAAATTGAAACATACTAAAATTATCATTTAGGTTTTTTATTCACCGATTCTGAGGTATTACGAAGTTTGCCAGATCAACTAGTTATGTAATAAATTTAAAAGAAATAGCTAATCAAAAATCTTACTATAATTGGGAGAATTAATAAGACGACATAGGCGTGAATTCATTGCTATAATCATAATAGAATACGTTATTATGACATTAGAATGTTGGTGGTAAGAAAAGTAACACCCGACTGAGTTTATTGGGTGGTGGGTTCTTCTCAAGACAGACCGCAAAGAAACCCACATAAGTTTAGATTCTACGTCGTGCTTTGAATAACATCATAGGTCGTACAATGGGAATAATATATTTGACGATTCAAAAGCCTACTCAAATAAAATATTTATCAATTAATTGAATGTAAATTTGATTTTGACAGTTTAAACTGGTTATTTATCACATGTTCTTCTGATCTATGGAAAAACTGCCACCGCAGTAGTTGAAAAATGTCAGCGCAATTTGTGCCACCGTATCTACTGTTGGATCTATTTAAAATATCGATTTGATAATAAACACATTGTGATCTAATTAACTGCTGTCAACTGACTATAATTGAACGACATTCCGTTTTTAATAGCAATTTATTATACTCTCATGTCTTTGTTTACTGATATTATTAATGCGAAAGTATTTCTGTCTTTCTGTTACGTAACAACAAAAAGTATTATAAGTCAATTTTAGAGCTTCAATATTTTTAAGGCTATCGATTCGATATCAATAAATACGATATTCAATGTTTGTAAAAGTCTTACCCTTAACTGTGTAAAATAACAATTCTTACTAATATTATACATTTAAAAGCAACTGTCTGTGAGTCGCACTTTAACGAAAAAACTGCTGCGCGGATTTAAATGAAATTTGATATACAAATAAATCTAGAGTCTGAGAAAGGAAACAAATCTATTTGCATTGAAACTGTAAATAAATGATATAAAGTATTTATGGGTCTTAGTTGTAAAATAATTAGCCTAAATTACCCAAAAACGTTTTCAATACTGTAATGATGGTTACGTAAAAGAATACCTACCTAAAATAATAATATAGTCCATTGTGGGTAAAATTTTTGTCAAAAAAGGGTGCAGGTAGGTGTTTCAGAGCATAGACCCACCACTCTGCTCAACTGCGGCTTGGCAAAGTACCCCATCATTAACAAGATTCCTCACGATACTTTCCTCCGATAGAGACATTCAAGCGCCTAAGTTTCTTTTTATAACGAGAAATAAGTGCCTGTTTAGGGTTGATGTGTTTGAACAAGAATCCACGCATCTCACCATGGTTTTTACCCAAACCCAAAAATATAGCGTTGATTAAACTTTGCACAGTCATCGTTAATACTTAGTTAACTGGTTGATACAATAAGCACATAAGTAGTACTTCAATCATTAAAACTAAAGTTAGACTTGTAAGAACCCTTGTTTATTGATATTTCTTTATGGTTCTGAGACATGGATGTTAAGGTCATAAGACGGCAACTGCATCGATGTATTTTGTATGTGGTGCTGGAGAGAAATGCTTCGTATATTTTAAATAGCACTTCGGACCAACGTCTTAATCCTCAAGACACTCAAGATTACATCTAGGCTTTCAATCATCTTCTCCTAAAAGTGCCTCTTCATTTTTCTTGAAAGTTGGTTACTAACTTTTGGAGTTCGTTTCTATTCCTATTAAGACGAAATAGCAATGCTGCGGACTTCATTCCTGTCCATTTGCGTATGCTCCGCAGCCAAGACTTCTTCCTGCATCCAGCACGTCATTTGCCCTCAACCTTGCCCATTACCATAACTTATAGTAGCTCGTACCTATCGTGCCTAAGTACATAGCCGAGATACTCGTCTTTCCGCCTCTTGATGGCATAAGCTTCATGGTGTTACCGACTTATGGTGTCCTCTTTCTACCGTAAATAAAACTAGCTAGATGTTCCATCATCTGACTCGTCAAAATACTTACGTACTTTGGTCACATTGCCAAGAAAAATAGTGACTATTTAGAAAAACTCAAAAAGAGAGGTCACAGCCCAATATGTTGGTCCGACAAGATCCGCAATACAAACTTGTATCTAAGATGCTATATACATCGCCAAAACCAGACCCAGATGGTGTTCCATAATAAAAAAAAAGATGTTGAAGGCGAGATGGTGGTCACAACCTTCAGACATGAGAAAATTACTCAAGAAGTAGCAAAGCATAAACGGCTTACTGATGAGCACAGACCTCCTCACCATAGGAGAGAGGATTTTTAGAGCTCAGACCAACCACGCCGATTTGCTACGGGTTGGCAGGCATAGCATATTAGTACACTCTCTATTCCTTCACTCTCATAGTCCGACGTGACGACAGTCCGACACAACCCCAGAGATTTCAGGCGCAGGATCAACACAACTTAGGGCACACTTTTAGCAAATCTTAATGACGGATTTAAATCCTCCCGACCCAAGACTCGAGCCCAGGACTCCATGTCTGTAGCTGAACATGCTAACCACTAGACCAATGCAGCAGTACTTCAATATAATGCATTAACTAATGATCAATAAAAACACATTTGAATTGCAACTATTATCATAAAGTGTTTCAAGTACCATTTATTGTATGGATAATAAAATGTAATTCAATATGCGCGTTATAAATATATTATGAGCAAAATAAATTAAATAAAACACCTAGCAAAAAACAGTATTCGCCATAATTATTAGTTGAGGCAGGCAGCTGGCGCGATATCTTTGTTTAGACGATCAATTGCCAAGGTTCTATTCCTGACTGATGCAATATGCAGATGTTCAGATAGCCGGCGTCGCTTACACTTAATTTAAAACACCTGGTCTATCATGGTTCATTAGCTAAGTTGTATGTTAGTATAAACTTCCCAATATATGCAGGGTGTCCAAAGGATTAATAGATACAACTCCTACAAGAATTTGTTTGCTCAAACGCCATAATCTACGGAACCACTTGTCCAATTTGAAAGTTTCTTTCAGTATTAGATAGCCTGTTTATTAAGGAAGGCTATAGGTTACATATCATCACTTAAGATCGATAGGAGCGATGCAGTGATGAGGAACGTTTCAAAACTGGATGTTTTTGAGTGCTTTAAACGATTAAATTTTCGTAAATATTATGTATGACAGAAATGTTTATATATGCCATATGCACATCAAGTTTAGCTTATTATACCCTTGATATGGTTATTAAATTTGTTCTCTTTCTTATGAGACGAAGCTGTACGAGTCAGCTATAATAACCCTTTCTGTTATAGCCTTTCTGGATAAATGGGCTATTTAATTATAAAGGATTTTCAAATCGGACCAATAGATCTTGAGATTAGAGCATTCAAGCAAACAAGCAACTTTTCAGCTTTATAATAATAGATAACAATTAGAATAGAACAATTTTTATTAGTATAGTATTACTTGTATAGTACACTCATTATATCAGAAACAAAGAAAATACAAAAATATAATTGTAACGAATCAAAATGCTTTTTTTTTGTCACAAAGAAAATTAATTAAGTCTTCTATTCGTGGAGCAACTAAAGTAGAAACTATGATGTTAATTTGAACTATTAATTCTTAATCCCTTGATATATTATACAATGGTACAAACATTTTAACACTTATTAAGAAATACTAGTGAAAACACGCAATTTCATATATTTTTTGAGGATATATATTTATCTGGGAGACCTTTCTGTTAATGTAGTACATATTTAGAAGTATATATTAGGTCATCACATATGAAATTAGCGTTTTGTCGTACTGACCACTTTGATCTGAAACATCTCCTGTCTCCCTATACGTTGGGTTGTCTGGAAGAGATCGCTAACTAGCGATAAGACCGCCCATTGTACACTAGAATTACTTAAGTCGTTGTATTATTATTGTTTCTCTTGTGGTGTTCAATAAAGCATACTATCTATCTATCTCCTCTTTGGTTAAGCATTGCAAATTCAAATTTATAAATTTATTTATTTTTTTAATTATTGCTGACAGATTAGCGCTTGACTGTGATCTCACCAGATGGTAAGTGATGATACAGTCTAAGGAAGCGCGCTAATCTGTTAAGAGGCGATATACCCCTTACGGTTTCTACACAGCATCGTACCGGAACACAAATTTCTTTGTTTGGCGTACGTTTTTGCTGGTAGGGTGGTAACTAGCCACGGCCGAAGCCTCCCACCAGTCCAGACTCAGACAAATTAGAAAATACAATTTCCTAAACTGGTCCTACCGGTTATCGAACCCGGGACCTCCGCTAGCAAAGCGAATACTCGCACCACTGCGCCAGCGAGGCCGTCGAGTATTGAAAACAATCATTCGTTTGTTTTTTTCGTTAGGTTTTTCTTTGGCATCGTTTATTACCGCACAGTGGAAAATATGAAATATCAGTATATTTACACACCGGAGTTCTTCACAATCAAGTTGTGGGGTACGGGCCTCGAAGCAATGCCTCATTACTCGGGCTTATTTTCTCAGGCATCGTCGATGGCCGGTATTTATATCTACTCGTCATTGTAACGGGCTGGATCCCACCAGCTTACACCGGCGGAACCATCCAGGTCAATCCGAGTTCTGTCACTGCCGTCATCTTCACCCACACCTGGAGGTGGTGACAGCAGGAGCTCACGAGGTAGTGTGCGCCCAGTGCTTTCAGATCTAGGATGCTGGCTCGCAATGCCATGGAGGTGTGTGTGTGCGGGGAGTGGTCCGCGTGGCGGAACATCCTCACCAACTGCCGGACGAAAACCTCCACGGTGGGCGTCTTGGTGTCACGATGAATGACGTCATTCCTGACGTACCTTCCGGATTAATTATGCGTACGGTGCTGGTGTCGCAAAAGAAAGACCGTTACATTTTTTGGTTTCAACGTTTTCGGGAAATTTCGACCTTCAGAACCAATCCCGTGCACGGCCGGAGACTAAAGTGCAAAATTAATAATTATATGCTATTGTGAAAACGGATCCATCACAAAGCACTTCAGAAATAGCTGCAGGGTTCCGGGTAGGTGACAAAATTGTATGAATCCAATTGAAACAAATAATTCTTATTCTTGCCACCATAATTTTTTTAGTAAAGGGATCAATGAACTACCTATGAGATGGGAAAAGTGCACAGATAACAACGGTTTTTTTTTTCGCTGCGATTACGCACCCAGACTGTGGGGTCGGGAGTGTGGGACTCCGCAAGGGGACGAATTCGCAATGCCCACTAAAACCCAGTGGAACTGCCATCAACCATTAGCCGGGATCCAGAGGTTCGTTGAGGTATTCCTCTCTGGCCCCTCGGTTGCAGCAGGCTCACAGATATTTTCTCTGATGAACCTGATGGAGTGTTTCGGCGGCATTCATCCTCTCCTTTTGCCGTACCTTAAGCGAGATGAGTCTCGCAAAAAGAGGCAACCGTACTCCAGGAATGCTCACTGATGAGTATTGCTCCTAAAATACTTGCCAGTGAGCAGTCCGTGCCAATCAGCGACGTCATAATGAGATTCCCAGGCGGGACATTCTGCCACCGTGGGGTGGGCTGTGTCTACGGAGGCACCACACTCGTGGTAGCTAGCCGACGGCTCACAACTAACAGCTTGATACAGGTATTTGCCGAAGCAACCACCTGTACCAACCTGTAGGACAGCGATCCGTGTTCTCTGCTCAGCCATTTGTCTAGATGAGGGCGGATCACCTCTACTATGGCTTAATCCGCTTCTGCGGACCTGAGGTCCTCCTTCCATCTTTGAGTCAAGGCTTTGGTAGTTAGAACCCTGACCCTCCTTATCTTCCCCTCTGGTGCTCGCAACTGCTTTACACAGACATGAAAGATAATAACGGTGCATACTTTGATTAATTAAACATATTGTACAAAAACAAATTTACTTTATTCAATTTACATTATAATATAAGTTTACAGACAGACGTTTCGTTATTATTTCTACGTAACAAAAACACAACTAATACTACAATACAAACTCTCACACGTATCTTTAAATTACAGATCGTAAAAAAGCTACAAAAAAAGAAACTAATAACCAACGTAAAACAAGTTTCTTACGCGCTTGAAACTATGAACATTATTATAATAAAAAAATATTATTTAAACGACATTCTTATCGTGAATTCAAAAGGTAAAATCGTAAAATCCCGTTCGGTGGGAACGGTGGCAATGACACAATGTTTGAAAAGAAAAAAATCAAATTGTCTATGGTTTTAATATTGTCGCATTTGCATGCGTTGCTAGTTTGGAATAATTTCTAATGAATTGTATGAATAAATTATACGCGGGACAATATCTTCGAGGAGCTTGGGAGAGAGGAAGCTGTAATTAAAATGCTGGATGCGATAGGGCTGTCGCTTGTTCGTAAAAATATTCCGTTTTTAAAATACATAAATAAAATTAGTTTATCTCATTCTTTTAACAGATAAAAGGGGGGGGGGGGGGCATTCTTTGAAAGGGGGTTCGATTTTTCCTTAACGAAAAATTTGTTGTCTGTAAAATCGTGATAACGCTATACGGAAACAAAGGTGATGAAATCTTACATTAATAGCTACGTACGATAGTTGAGTTACAAGCCGAATGCTTTGGCCGATAGCGCCACTCTAACGCGGCGAACTTTACAATTGGACATATATTTTAAGTAAAAAGTTTGTGTGACTGTGGCTAGTGCATGTTTGTGTGAATAGTATAAGTGTATGGTGGATGTATTTGTCGGTGCACGTGCGTTTTATACATTGAATATTATTAATTTAAGTTTTAAACTGCTTAGTGATTTGATTAATGTAACTGTAACTGTAACTTTCTCAATATATGCCATCAAGCAAAGCTGGCATTATGATTTTGCCAGCTAATGACTTCGGTTCCTGTAAGAATTTAGGAATCTATATTTTTCGTCCAGCTTGTCTAGCATGTCTTTATATTCCTACCAATAACCAAAAGAAAAATTAACAATGTAATTACTTACCATGAGCAAAAAAAACCACCTGAGTTTGGTTAGGGTAACTAGATTGGTCTGTGTCAATTTCCATTATGAATAATTTAGGAAATGGTATTTTTAATTCGTCTGAATCTGGACTGGGAGACTTCGGCTTTTAGGGCCCGCTCTATCACCCAGCCAAGCAAAAAATATGCGTTTCAGTATACTTTCTAAAAACTAATATCCTTTTTCAAGGTTAGCGCACTTCCATCTTAAGGCTAGTCAAGTAACTAATCAGCAATAAATCAAGGTTTTTCTTTATAAAAAAAAAAATACGAAATCTCTATATGACAAAATAACAAATACTCTGTGATGTGGCCTTGTGAAGTGAGCCAGGTGAAAGCTTTTTACGAACATATTTTTCAGAGCAGTGTGCAATGCTGCATGTCTACTTTGTTATAAAGGAAGAGGTCTATATAAGGACTGAAGCGTCTAGCAAAGCTACTGCTGATTCTGGAAGACTCCATAAAGATGCTGATTTATGAGAGCAAAGTTCTGATCCAAACTTTATGTCGGATACTTGAATGGTTTCTTCAGCATGGTCTTTATTACTGCCCTCTGGTCTCTTTGCAGTTGTATCAAACTATATTTAGCAGCACTGCCTCAGCATGTTAAGCAATAGTATATTATAGACTTACATAAGGCAGCAGCATAACGTTTATAATTTTGCGAACTCGTCTAGATAGAAATTTTATTTGTGCTTTGAAGTTTAAATTCTTGTCATTGAAGACGCCCATGTCAGTACTTCATAATTACATTGGCCCTTTGCATATGTGTAGTCTTAATCCCAAGTATATATGGAAGCAGATATAGTTGGTTTTTAATATGATAAGCGTGAGGAGCATTTGCTGAAACCATGTAGATACTCATCTCATTCCCACTTCGACATTCTCAAAAACTTCCGACCATGAAGAAGAATAATTATGAATTTGTATCAAGTGACAACCCTATGATGGAGTATGAAACACTTCACTAGTTTACATCTCACTTTACCCTTTCTAATGATAATGCAAACCTGTTCCTTCTAACAATCACTTTTTTTGTTTTAGCATCGGGGACGTTTGAAGGGTTACATAATTGTGTCAACGCATACCATTGTGATGTATTCCTACCTTCGCAATAAACAATGAAACGCGGAAGGGTTAGAACAGATGTGGAGCCGGTACATTTTGCTATTTCATTGTCTTTGTAAAACTAAGGTGTAATATGCAGATGAGTTTTATACAAATTTTTTTCAACAATTTGTGGGAATCGTTGACCCCATTTCGTTCGGACGATACTATTGCATTGTGCGAATCCTCTTTTGTTTTTTTTTTCCAAATCGGCAGTTATTCTTCAGCTCAGTTCTGGTTGTTAAGCAGATGCTATTTAATACAATATTTCGCTGTTATGATAGCGAAATAACACCGATTATACCTTTTAATTTTATACATTTCAACTACAGTGGGCATTAAATTAAGCAGAAGATACGTGTTTTGTTTATGGCCGGGGAAATTTATGCGTTGCGTTGTCTCTGGATCGCATACCGTGACGTGATTAAAAATATTTTTTATCAATTAAAACGTTGAAGTAACACCTACATCTCAATTAATTTATATGACTTAATTCAATTCGTACTACCATAAAGAATGTTTAAATTTAATATTTCGTAAACTTTACACAGCTTTTAATAAGCAAATTTTTAAACTGTAAGTAAAGTAAAAGTAAGTAGCAGCCTATTAACGTCCCACTGCTGGGCACAGGCTTCCTCACTCCAAGGAGTGAGGGTTTTTAGAGCAAAGACCCACCACGCTGCTCGACTGCGGATTGCAGGCATAGTACACTCTCTATTCCTTCACTCCCATAGTCCGACACGACCGGAGAGAGATCAGGCGCAGGACCGACGGCTTAACGTGCTCTCCGAGGCACGGGGGTGGATCACACCGCCAACTTCCCAACTTCGGGCAAATATTGAGAAAATCTTAATAGAAAACTCAATATTGGTTTTTGAATTGGCCCGATCCGGGACTCGAACCTAGGACCTCATGTTCGACTACAGATAGTCGAACATGCTAACCACTAGACCAATGAGGCAGATAACCTGTAAGTACTAACAGGAAACTTGATAGATTTTGATAGAGGAAAGAAGTCGAAATATTTAATATAATCTAAGATTCTATTCAATTTTACGATGAAAAAAACAACATTTTATTCAAAATAGAGCAGATAATACCTACACAAGATCAATATTGAGTCACGTAATAAATTATTTTCCAATGGACTTAACAGATGAAAAATATAATCCCATTTGATTACAATATTGTATATGTAAATGAAATCAAGTACACAATTTTTATGTGTACAGTTAAACGCTCACTCGACAAATGGTAAGTGATAATATATTAAAATATGATCATAAATCATAATTACTAAATCTGAAAAAACTTGACTTTGAAGATAAAAGATTGACTTTGAGATTTTTGCTTCTAGAGTTAGAATCGCATTTATAGCCTTCCATGAGACTTTTATAGCATTGCGGTTTGACAGGCATAGAAGATATTAAGTATTGCACCGAAGCAGATTTAAAAAACAATCAAGCACCCAAGCTTCTTTTTTCTAAAAGGGCAGATGGATTGGTACAGGTGCTTACCAGTCATGCTGGCTTCGGCAAATACCTGTACCAAACTGTTGGCTGAATGTCCCACCTGGTATTCTCAGCGACTCATTATGACGTCGCTGACAGACCTCTCACTGTCTAGTATTATAGGTACAATACTCATCAGTGAGCAGGCCTGGAGAGCGGTTGCCTCCAAAGGAGGCACGACAAAGGGAGAGGGTAAATGAAGCTGAGGCACTCCGGAATCGACGAAGGGAAGTAGGAAACAGGAGGAGCAGGTTCATGGAACTCCACCCCCTGTAGAAAATCTGTAAGCCGGCCACAACAGAGGGGCCAGAGAGGAATGCCTCAACGATCCTCTGGCTCCCCGCTCATGGTTGACGACGATCCTGCTGAGTTTTAGTGGGTATTGTGAGTTCTTCCCCCTCGCGGAATCCTACACTCCCGACCCCATAGTCGGAGTGCGTAAATTCATTTCGCAGCGACAAAAAAAAGAGGCCACACTCATAGGAGTGAGGATTTTAGAGCAAAGATACACCACGCTACGAATTTTGGCCATATACAAGACGATCTTTGGCGTTGCCCAATACCCTGTATATTTACTTACTATCAAGTGAGATTACATTCAAGCTGTAACCTGGTAGGTAATAAGCATCCTATTTACGTCCCTCTTTTGGGCACAGACCTCCTTATTTATAAGAGAGTGGTTTGGCAGCTTTACACTTGATGTAAAAAATCATGTCGAACATCCATGTTTCGCCCAATCCGGTCATTGTTGAGAACTCAGCACTCGAAGTTGTAGAGGAGTACATCTACCTGGGACACACGATCTAATTACTCGGATGGGCAGCGTTTGGAAAACTACAGGACATCTTTTTATCCATAATACCTCAGTGCCTCAAGGTCTTGAAACAGTGCGTGTTGCCAGCGATTACATATGGTTTCGAGACGTGGTCGCTGTCTATGGGGCTCGTAAGAAGACTCAGAGTCACTCAGCGGGCAATGGAGAGGGCTATGCTCGGGGTTTCCCTACATGATCAAATCAGAAATAAGGAGATCCGTAGGAGAACTAAAGTCACCGATGTAGCCTACCGAATTGAAGTGGCAATGGGCAGAGCACATAGTTCGCAGAAACAATGGACATTGGGGCCCGAAGGTGCTAGAGTGGCGGCCTCGCACCGGAAAATGTAGCGTCGGCAGACCCCCCACCAGGTGGACCTATGACATCTGCCTGGCAGCCACTGGATACAGCGGCGCAAGATCGGGCCCATTGGAATTCATTAAGAGAGACCTTTGTCCAGCAGTGGACGTCCACCGATTGAGACGACGACACTTGACGTTTATGTCCACCCGTTCTCTAAACGAGAATACACGCGTCTCACCACTACACAGTCATGATTTCTATAACCTATAAAAGTTGTGCGAGCTTTTGAAATTATTAAAACACGAAATAAATTTTATAACTCAGAACATTTCCTCCGATTCGTTGCACAATTATATCCAAACATGGCCGACGGAAAGCACCAAGCGGAGTAATGAGTGATCAATGAAGCAAACCAAGCGTTAAGCGATATGCGTGCTGATTTTTTTCCAAACACTTATCTAACTATTGATATAAGGGCGAATTTTGTGTGAAATCCTAATACATAGTGTGTTAACAAACTCAATAATACCTACGTAGGGGGGGGGTGCATCTGATTTGAGAGGAAAAAAATCATCTCGTAGGGGATAGCTTATAAGGACTATGTACAGTTGAGGTCAGTTGAGAACTTGCAACCAATTTTTAAAGCTTTATACCTCGACTAAAACTTAGTTAAAGAGTCTTTTAATTAACTAAGTAAGAAATACTGGGATCACATCGAAATGTTGGCAAATCAAAACATTTCTTTGCTGAATATTACATCTTTACTACCAGCTACTACTTTATCTACCAGTCAACCTTTCTGGTCTTAGAAAAGTCGTTGGTAAATGTGCATTACAGTGCTAAAGAAAAAAATCAGAGAAAGACAGAAATAAAGAAAAAAAATGTGGAACGCTTCACAATTTTGCGTGTCGTCCATATATATATATAGTTTCTTAAGCAACCTCATAGAACAAGTTACAAAGATGTCATAAATTTTAGTTTTGTATTTAAAATGAGTTAATTAAGAAATCGTTTTATATCTGAAGGACTACTTAGAAGATACTGGACCGAGTTTATTATGGGATTTTCTCATAACAGGGCCCGTAAGCCTGTAAGCTTTCGATTCAAAGTCTTTCTTTAATATCTGGGAAAAGAAACTATATTTGTCGAATCAAAAGTGCTGTAAAAATCTACATGAATAAAGAATTCGTCAAATGATTTAACGGACGTGTTAGAGACAATTTTTTATGTTTTATATTTATTTTTATATATATATATATAAAGTAAGTAGCAGCCCATTAACGTCCCACTGCTGGGCACAGGCCTCCTCTCTCATAAGAGAGAGGGTTGTTAGTGCAAAGCCCAACACGCTGCTCCACTGCGGATTNTTAACATAAAAGTTGCATTTCACTTAGTTTTTAATAACTTCCTTTCAGACTATTACTTTACACTAACATTCATAATCTAATCAATATACAAATTTTACTTTACAACAAAATAAATCCAACTAATATTTTTAAATTCGTAACATCATTTACGTAGAATGTACGACATTAGTAAATTTAAGAATATTCTGTAGTAAAGTAAGTAGCAGCCCATTAACGTCCCACTGCTGGGCACAGGCCTCCTCTCTCATAAGAGAGAGGGTTGTTAGAGCAAAGCCCAACACGCTGCTCCACTGCGGATTGGCAGGCATAGTACACAAGTGCACTCTCATAGTCTGATATGACGGGATCCGACACGACCGGTGCGAGATCAGGCGCAGGACCGACGGCTTAACGTGCTCTCCGAGCTCTCCGATATTCTATAGGTACTAAAAGAATTTTCTAAACCGATTTTGCTTGATTATTATAAATTGTTAAAAATAAAAAATATATAAAACTTTCTTCCTTAATATTAGAGTAGAGATTTATTTGAAATACTTTTTTACTGAACACAACCTTTGACACTCTGGAGTTCGATTCAGGATACATTATTTTCTTGATATTGACGCTTTTAAATTTGTTATATCCTTTGAATGGAATGTACGATTTTAATAATTTAAAAAGTATTTTACAGACATCGAAACGGTCTTTAATAAAATGTCATTACTATGATAAGGATCAATACAGAAGTATGAATAATAGAATTTGATTTCTACCGGCACTTTTATTAACTAAAAGTAGTTGTAGTGGCGTAACTACAGTAGTTAGAAATATGGTATCATGGACTTTTTGTAGATATTTATATTTTCTATATTACTGTAAAACATTTTTTAGTTCTATCATCAATAATTTCCGCAGCGCTCGCGATTAAAAATTTAGATTTAGATAGTAATATAGCATACGGCTTGCCGACGACATGGTCATTAATGCAGAGACTCTGGAAGATCTCAATGCAATGCTCGATGACCTCAGCAGAGTTTCTCAACAGGTGGGCCTAAAAATGTACATAGATAAGACAAAAGTTATGTCCAATATCCATGTTCTGCTCCACCCAGTCATCGTTGAGAACTCGACACTCGAAATTGTTGACGAGTGCACATACCTGGGACACATAGTCCACCTAGGTAAGTCCAATTTCGAGAAAGAGGTCAACCAGCGAACCCAACACGGTTGGGCAGCGTTCGAGAAACTCCGGAAGATTTTTTCGTCCAATATCCCTCAGTGCCTGAAGACTAAAGTCTTCGAACAATGGGCCTCATACGAAAGCTCAGAGTAGATCCGTAGTAGAACCTAAAGTCATCAACATAGCCCTACCAATCGCGAGCCTGAAGTGGCAATGGGCGGGGCACATAGTCCGATGAACCGATGGACGTTGGGGCCTGAAGGCGCTGGAATGGCAACTCCACAGCGGACGACGCAGTGTAGGAAGACCCCCCACAAGGTGTACCGACGATATAAGGAGGGTCACCGGTAGCCGCTGGAGCCAGGCGGCGCAAGATCGGGCCTTGTGGGCATCATTTCGTGAGACCTATGTCCAGCAGTGTACGTCCAAGGGTTGAAGCAACGACGACGATTATAGCCTATGTCGCTCAGTGAAAATGGAGCTTACTTAATCCAGTAGTTTTTGTGTGAAAACGTTACAAACATACATATATAGATAAAGTTAACAATTTTTTCCCTCGACGGTACGTAATAAAGCCCCTACTCGCCTTGGATGAAAAGTTCATTTTCTTTAACGAATCCCTTCACTTTGAAACTCTACACGGGATCTATCGTGATACATTTTTAATAAATATTTGGGTGGTGGTGAATTTTTTTCACTTTTAAGCGCCCTGCTATCGAATTTGAATATAAATAAAGCATTTGCGTGTTGGATAATGAAATAGGTATATAATTTATCAACCCTTGTATTGGTGTTATTTAATTTTTCCACTTCGAAACTTGCTGTATTTACATCTAGATATATTTTTACTAGAATAAATTAAAAGGTGTGTGGTAAACGTTTTCACAATCGGAGGATTTGAATGGTACATTCTATGTTGTTCTAGGAACTCCACGACCTCCTTGTCCTCGTATTCCTACAGTAAATGCCTTTCAGCAGCTCTTACATCCATGGGAACGGAAGATGCGTTTGTTCTTGTTAATCTCCAAAACAAATTTAATTCTGACAAGCAAGCAGATAGCACACAATTTTACGTATTAATATAGTCAGTCTTTATCCAGGAAATTCTTAGTTCTTCCAGGATACTTTAGTCTTATGTAGAATTGAAATGTTAGAAATGTTAGCATTTAATTTTGGAATTAATACAAAATAGATAAAACAACTTTTCGTACTTTCGACCATATTTTGAGGGACGAAAGTACTACATTGCCTCCCGATTAAATAAATAAAATAGGGCGTATGCTTCAAATTTTTGGCGCATTTTATTAAATGTCAAAATTATAAAGTCCTAAATTCTGAATATGACATAAAATTAACACTTAATAAATCTTTCGTTCGTACTTTCGGCCTTATTGTAAGGGACGAAAGAACCACATTGCCTCCCGAGTAAATAAATAGGTATGTTAGGTCGCATGCTTCAAATTTTTGGCACACAGCATTCGCGATTCTTTTAAAGGTCAAAATATTTGATTATTTCTTTTGCTCTGTCACAATTATGTTATTTTCGTCTTTAACTGTGTAATACTATAAAATTCTTACACTAATATTAATATGGTCTTTTGTTAATATATTAAAAATATCATGTATTTGAAAATGTCGAACGTTTCTCTGGTTTCTTAGAATTAAAGTTTGATTGGTATTTGGGGAGTTATTAGTGTGATATTACATAAGTACCCATTTATTTTATAAACTTCTCTGCTCATTTAAATGCACGTACACAAGTCATGATATACAAAAGTAATTGTAGAAAATGTGATGAAAATAGGAACATCGCTATGGAGCATCATTAACTAAATATTAAACGATGATATATTTTTATTTCAGTCTGAAGAAAAAGTTAAAGTGCCTGAGTACAAAGTACACGTGTCTGAAGTGAAATTTCTTTGTCAAACTAATTATATTTATACAAATCTAGAACTTTAGATTTCCGAGACATAGAGGGAGGGGAAAAGGAAGATATGTTAGAAAGAGAGCAGTAAACATAATGGTAGTTCACGGCGTATATATATTAGAAAACTTGTTGTACGTCCATAAAAATTGACTCTTTTAGGAAAAAAAGTGAATGCACCTCATATAACTTAAGAAATAAAAATAAAATTGCTGTTAATTGTAGTAGATTACATAAAATTGACAAGTCATTTAAGGGTAACTGTATACGTTTCTATAACAAACTCCCAGAAGAGGTTACAAAGATGTCTCTTAACAAATTTAAATCTTTTATTAAAAGAAAACTAATTGAGAAATCATTCTATAATTTGAAAGAATACTTAGAAGACAAAAAAGCGTGGGAGTGAATGAATTGCTCTATATGTATATAGATATAGAATAAATTTAAAATATATATTGTAATAACCAAAATAAAAAACGTACACCCAACTGAGTTTGTTGTGGGCTCTTCTCAGATCAGGGCGCGAAGGAACCCTCGTAACTGTAGATTGTAAGTCGTTCTTTAATATTATCATCAGTCATTCATTTAAATAATATATAGAAAAAACGATATTTGACAATTTAAAAAAGTGCTGTAACAGGCCTACTTGAATAAAGAAATTTTGACTTTGAGTTTGAAATTAAATTGTCATTAAAAGTGTCGTTAATTAATAAAAATAATTTATTGATCTCAAATGACAAGTTTTATATAAAAACGCCACTTGTTTTTTTGTCAATATTAGAAATTAATAATTCAATTTTTTCTTTGCATATATAATTTAGAAAAGAGAACTCATGAAATATTTAACATAAATTAAGTGATCAAATGACGAGTGGCAAATTAAAATGCCACATTGTCATTTGTAAATATTAGAAATACCTAACTTTCGAACGAATTAGCATGAAAATGTGTACTCATATGTAATTTTAATCTAGTTATTTCGATTTATATTATTTACTTTTGAAAATTTAAAAGTGCTTATGTGTGTGTCACACATATACGCACAAGAGTAACAATAATAATACAACGACTTAACTTAAGTAATTCTAGTGTACAATGGGCGGTCTTATCGCTAGTTAGCGATCTCTTCCAGACGACCCAACGTATAGGGAGACCGTCAGAGAAGAAAGAGTAGGTAGGCATAAATATATATATATATATATATATGTGTGTGTGTGTACATGACCAGGAAACAACTATTTCATGCTGTGCTTGTACGCTTAGGGTTACGATTAAGGTTAGAGGTTTTTGTATTTTACATATACAGTATGGAGTCCCTATCAAAAAACTTATGTGAATAGTATTGAAGCGGTTCGGAAGAGATTTGTGCGCACAATTATATATAAATTTGAAAGACACCTACAGCATTTATCTTATGAAGACATATTAAAACGCCTAAAAATGGACCCTATATACTGCTTTTTTTTTGTCGCTTGGAAATGCAATTTACGCACTAACCCTGACCCTGACCTAACCAGTCAGGAGTGTGGGACTCGGCGATGGGAGGTCTCGCAATACCCACTAAAACCCAGCGAAACCCTCTTCATCCGTTAGTGAGGCACCAGGTGATCAGGTTTCGCATTCTGCCCTGGTGTCCCGGAGGCGGGAGGAGATGCGCAAACATGCGCCGCTTTATATTCCGCCTCCTTCGGCGGTGAGGGGGTGCATCCACTGCATTCTCCCTCTCTCTCTCGTGGGCTTCCTTCAGCGAGACTACCGTCTCGCATAAGAAGGCGACTGCCGCCCACCATCTCTCGCTGGAGAGCATCGCGCCTACAAGGCTTCCCAACGAGAGGACACCGCCGATCAACGCCACCAGGAGGTGACGCTGAGGTCCCCAGGCCGCACAATCTGCCACAGTGTGATGCGCTGAATCTATAGCTGCGCCACACTGATGACAAGCGGGTGACTCCTCCCGACCAATTTGGTGCAGGAACTTTCCGAAACACCCATGTCCGGTCAGAACCTGCACCAATCTGTAGGAAAGCGTCCCGTGCTCCCTGGAAAGCCATTGTTCCAGGTGAGGACGGATCGCCGCCACAGTGGCCATGCCCGCTACTGGGGATCTGAGATGATCGCTCCATTTTTGGACCAGAGCCTGGTCGGTCAGTGCTCTGACCCTTCGGACCTCGTCGACATCTACCCTTGCAGCGGCTCTGTGCCGATACACGACCGCTAAAGCTCCCGCCCGTAGCTCCCACCGGACCCTATATACCTGCGATGAAACCTTTTGGATATAATATTTCTATATAAAATAATTAATAGTTTAAACGATACAACTCTTCTTACACACATAAAATTAAATTGTAAGATCATCACGATCGACAATCAAATACAACATATTTCCGCTACATCCAAATCGCATAAATTTATCACTTTCCTCATGTTTAAATCGTATTCGCCTCTAAAATAACTTCTTACATACTAAATTAGACATTTTCGATCCCAAAGTAGCTAGTTTTCGTCTCCAAGTTCTTGTGTTATTGCGTAAATTACCATAGATTTATTTTTTCTCTCTCTTTCAAATCGTCAATTTACATTTTAACTGTTTTTCTTAGTTTATAATTAATTTAATCTAGATTATTTTATTACTGTATAAGCCTATTTTATGTAATATTGTTCCTTGTTACCCTGTTTCTGTATCTATAAATTTGTATATAAATGTTGTTGGTACATACATACTTTACATAGCATCACGCCTAATTCCTATAGGGGTAGGCAGAGACAACATCCTTCCACTTGCCACGATCCTTGCATATCTCCTTCGCTTCTTTCATTCTCATTAAACCTTTCATACAAGTTCGTCGGTTTAGAGTACTCTTGACCTGGCCCTTATTTAAAATGTCCTGGATTTGGTCCAGGAACGTTCGCCTTGGTCTTCCCCTTCCAACTTTCGCATTCACTCTTGACTCATAAATCCTTTTTGTCACTCTCCTTTCATTCATTCTCTCTACGTGCCCAAACCATCTAAGCTAATCTAAGTTTTATCTAAATTGTTGGTTTGTCTAATAAATCAATAAGAAACGCTGCACATCTTCGTGTCGCTAATCGTTGTTGCCCTCATGTGCCTAAAGAAGTTTTACTTAAAAAATTGCAAGTGAAGCAGTAACTTTTAGTTAGTTTTGATTAAAAGATACGGCTCCAATAGTATTATGAATTAGAACCACCATATTTGCCGAGGTCGCGTGGCATATCGCGGGGGTGATGGGATTACAAGAGGGAAAATCCCTTGTTACAAAAACCCAATTTATATATTATGTACCATGGGGTCAATGAACGAATATGATATATACATGCAAAAATATATAGCTTGTGTGTAGGTTTATTTCATTGCCTATCTCCTTTATTAGTTTCAGCTTTAGGTTGTGTAGAAGCGATCGCTATTTAGCGATAATAGATTATCAATTCGTTTGTATTTTTTTATTAATGTTTGTTACCTCATAACTAAGTGGACAAAAATCGCTACTGAATGGTGTCCAAGATATACATCACGGCTCATTCCCATAGGGGTAGGCAGAGACAACATCCTTCCACTTGCCACGATCCTTGCATATCTCCTTCTCATTAAACCTTTTATACAAGTCCGTCGGTTTAGAGTACTCTTGACCCGGCCGTTATTTAAAATGTCCTGGATTTGGTCCAGAAACGTTCGCCTTTGTCTTCCCCTTCCAACTTTCGCATTCACTCTTGACTCATAAAAATAGAAGATATAGAAAGAGAAAAACAGGAAGGCCACATAAGCGCTGGAAAGACGACCTAATGGAAATGGCGGGACCACTGTGGAAGAGGTTAGCTCACTCTAGATCTGGATGGAAGTCTCTGGAGGAGACCTATGTCAAAAGACAAGTTGGAGAAGAGCAGCCATGGATTGTTGATGCAATATTTAATAAATTAAATTAAATTAATAGCATAATTATTACATATAAGTAGATTAGGTATTCTGTAAAAAAAATCTTTGACAATAAAGGCTTTGTTTATTTATTTACCTCATAACTTGTTACCTCATGCGGTAGCGTCCCATATTTTTAGTCCAGTTCTGATGATAGCTTCCATGAGAAAACAATATAAGTCTTAAATTTGCATTACACATTTACAAATAACTCAAGATCACGCCAACCAATTTCGATGATTCGTTTTTTATTAGACAGGGTACTTCAAGGGTTGTTTTATGATAGTTTGGTTCGGTTTTCATCATGGGATCCATGGCAAAGTAACGGTTCTCTGCAACTCTTAGGAGCAAGTAACGATATTCGTTTGTTTCGAAGGCTGTTCTTTTTTTGTTAAAATTTACATTTATATTATATAATATAGGAAATCAAAAGAACCAGAGCCCGAAATCCGAAGCGAGATGGTCCGATCAGGTAGTGGAGCACCTGGATACCAAAGCCAGTCAGGCCATCCACATCGCTACCGATCGGCAAAGGTGGCACAGTTTGCTTCGTCGGGAACATCACAATGCTCAGCAGTGAGCCATGACCAGAGGAGGAGGAGGATATAATATAGTAAGTAGCAGCTCATTAACGTCCCACAGCTGGGCACAGACCTCCGCACTCATAGGAAAGAGGGTCTTAGAATCCCACTACACAGCTCCAGTGCCGATTGGCAGGAAGACAAGATATTTGCTGAATTTTGTGCTTTCTTAACAATGATTTTTATACATTAAAACCTGAGCTCGCATTTAAAACGAAAATTATTCAAGAGTGAGAAATCAGAACTTCCAAACTTCACCCTCGAGATAAAAAAAGTGTCACTCAATAACTCTCCGCCAATAAAAGGCGCATTAAGGATGTCCGGAAATGGCGTAGAAAGTAGAAGCTATTAGAAACAATCTTCGACAATCGTTTTCGGCCTTTTTTTCCCCCCTCTCTTTCGTTTATTATCTTAATAATATGAAGATGATTGGAACTTTTTAAACTTTATTAAGATAATATAGCATACTGGTATATAAGCTTACTGATAAAGGTTAGGAAAATTGGCAGCAAAGTTTTAATACGTGTGGTGTATCATCGTCGCTTATATTTATAAACTACTAGTGGCCAATCCCGGCTTCACACGGGTGGACATAAATAGGTACAGATATTTAAGTTATAAGCATGATAATTAAAACGACCTTGAATTGACAAATATTATGAAAAACTATGATTCCTAATACTAAAACTAAGTAGCTCTGAAAAGAACTTTTTAAGTGAAACATAAAAAAGCGTCCACTGCGACCCGCAACCTAGTTCATAATGGTGCACCCCCTTCTCCCGCACTGCCCCTCTCTCGTCGGATTAGTTACTCGATGCGCTGCGTGGCGGCCGCCGCCGGCATGTATTTTTATTTTTATTTCATGATATCTTTTGAATGGAATATTCGATTTCAATAATTCAAAAAGTAATCATCAGGTATTGAGACAGTCTTGAATATTCAATTATTTATTTGGATAAAAATTTATAAATGGTATGGATAACACGATCTAATTTTGATCGGCATTTCTATCAATTTGTTAAATGTAAAAAAGTAGTTATAGTGACGTAACTACAATAATTAGATATATGGCCTCGCGAAGTTTCTTGTGGATATTGATATATTCTACAATATTTTCGAACATTTTTTTGTCCTATCATTAAAACTCTTTACAGCGTATGCGATGAAAGAGACTTTATGGCTAATTTTTTTACACCTCGGTTGGTTTTAATAGCAATTTCTAAAGATTTCTATAGTAATCTAGAACTAAATATAGCTTATGTTACTCAGTGATATTGTAGCTTTCTTGTGAAAAAAGAATTATTAAAATCGTTCCGGTACTTTTTGAGTTTATTCGTTACATACAAAAATACAAATCTTTCGTCTTTATAATATTAGTGTATAGTTTTATCGTTGCTGGCTCTTTTCTGCATCTTCACAATTATTAGACAAGTTCATAAATAGAGAGGAATTGCTTAATATGCTTAATTAAAAACATCATAAAAAAAGTCATTTTGCTCAAGTCAATTGGTCAAAATTTTTTGGAGATTTCTATATTGAATCAACTTGTTTTATATATTCCCTATTATTGATATTTTAAAATCATATAGCTATTAAAAGATGCTTACACATACATAACATAAGTACAAAAGGTTGTACAGCAAAAAATAATTTATCTTTGAAACACTGTCTTATTAATTTAGGATTTTATGCTTGACTCTTTATATGCAGAGGCTATCGATATATATATGTCGGAATAAGGAAGAAGCATAAAGCTACACTGTGGGCGTTCGTGAGTCATTTTGGTGCAATCAAACACTTTATTAATTAACTCAGATTATAATGTTCCATCACTTAATGTTCCCGATATCAATTTACACAAACTCATTAATAATAACAGCTAGGAACGCGACAGTTTCAAAAGTCGACCGCACTGGCGGGCCGTCACCCGAGAACTACCGAGAGACTCGCGCCGGACTGCCACTTATGGACTCTGTCCCACGCCGATAGACAGATGGCGCCAGCGTTCCACAGACTATTGCACTCCTATATGTATAATAAGCTAATTGGAACATGAAGATGCTTGGTAATATAGAATATGTTTCGAATTGTTCTATTTAAAGTTAAATAAAGTCTAAATACATCACCGCAAACGTTTACCTACTCAGCCGTGAGTATTCCGCGTCAGCGCTTGCAATCCCGATATCTCACGAGGGCCGCCTTATTTTTCATCTCCAAGTAGGTATGCACCCTTATTTTCAACTTCAAAGGAGGGGACCACCCCCTTGTTAGCAAACTTCTACCTATCTGCATTTTTATTTAAGTTTCGACAAAAATTTCCACCCCTAAATTCAATTTTTTTTTCGCTACGAATTAATTAGGGAACACGTTCTTCTGTTGATGATGCCGCGTTCAATTTGTGAGGGTTTTAGTTGGTAAATATATAGGGTTTTCCGTTTTTTAGGGACGAAATTCATTGATTTTATTCAATTAGCCTTTTGCAAGCGAATATACTCGCGTTGGGTTCAAATACCTACATCGTGATACTGATTTATTTATATGTACAAACTTTTTAGTCTAAATAGACTTTATCTTCTTTTATGTGACGAACACTACAAAAACAAATACATATTCTTTATTAGGTAATACAAGAAACTTCGCTAACGTAAAATTGATAATCTTGAATTGATGTTCTTACCTGCTTGCAAAAAAGTAGTAGACTTTTAACGTCCCACTAATGGGCATCAGCGTTCTCACTCACAGTACAAAAGGTTTTTAAACACAGACCCCAGAATTACTCACGGAATGTGAAGGTTTCCTGACGATGTTTCACTTGACATAAAAGTTCTTTTATTATGAAGAGATACTTAGTGATGTCTGCACAGGATTCGTACCCACAACTTCTTTGAAAGAGATTCCAATTGTCGTACTAATAGGTTATCATATTCACTCACAACTATATGATGAACCTAGGGATGTGCGAATAATTTGCCTTTCAAATTATTCGTAATGGATCGAACGTTAATAATCGATTCAAAACTCGATTTTTTTCCGAATTATTCGTAAACTATTGAATCATTATTGAATTTTCAAGTATTTTAAATTCATTGGTTGTTATGTTCAATATTCAAGTATAAATTTAACAGTCTAAAACCATGAAATATAAGTAAGCAGCAGCTCATTATCGTTCCACTGCTGGAAACAGGCCTCCTCACTCATAGGGGAGAGGGGTTTTGGAGCATAGACCCACAAAGGCAGGCATAGTACACAATTGGACTCTCATAGTACGATGTGACCGGAATCCGACAGGGCCTGTGAGAGATTAGACGCAGGACCGATGGCTCAATATTGACTTTTGAATTGGCTCGACCCAGGACCTCATGTCTGTAGTCGAACATGCTAACCACTAGACCAATAAGGCAGGCCATGAAATATATTAACACTAATAGAACAATTATTGTTATTTTTTATTTTCAAGTGAATGATTTAAAAGAAATTATATTGCAACGAATACAGTATTCTAAAAAATACAACATTTAAAAGCTTGCCACATATTTTTATTTATAAATAGTAAACGGGATACTGAATCGGGTGATAATGAAGTTCGATTATAAGATACAACATCGCCAGCAGTGAATAGTAATCTTTCACTTTCTGATGAAAATTTAATCAAAATCTCTTGCCAAAATTACTATCTAGATTTTTTTATGGTACCGATGAAGACGAACATATATTGTAAATGAACAATTGTATTCTTTGGGTAATTCATTTTTAAACGAAGAGTATATTATATGTAAGTCGAATATTTCGATTAGCTTAGTCGAAATTTTTCGAATTATACAAGTTTCCGAAAGTTGGAAGGAGAAGACCAAGGCGAACGTACCTGGACCAAATCCAGGACATTTTAAATAAGGGCCAGGTCAAGTGTACTCTAAACCGACGAACTTGTATAAAAGGTTTAATAAGAGTGAAAGAAGCGAAGAAGATATGCAAGGATCGTGGCAAGTGGAAGGACGTGGTCTTTGCCTTCCCCTATGGGAATGAGGTATGATTTATGTATGTAGTTACTCCTCATACAACGTAGACGCTTACTAAGAACATATTCCTACGGGATTGGGGCATATAACAGAGAAACGATCACTCACAAGTTCTTCAAAACTGTTCACCTGATTGAATTGAAATGCGGCTTTCATATAGCTTTTGCAATGTATGCTCTTTTTCCACGTGATCGAAAGCTACACAAGTAAAACCACGGAGAACACCTAGTTTATAATATAAATAGTGTAAAGGATGATATATGAAAGTTACGAATACGACACTACTTAACGTTAATGTGACATGTAATTAAAAATAAGACAACATATTTAAAACGTTTTTAAAATGTCATTAATATAAATTGCAAGGTGATCACCTGTTTTATGACCAATAGGTGTGTAAGATGAAGGTCAAGATTCAAATAACCGTAAAATTGTCATGCTTACACGTACCTCATTACCAACCATTTAACAGTGGTACGACCGGTTTTACGAACTTGGTACTGCATAACATCTTTCTGCCAATGAAGGAGATGATTATACAGCTTCCATGCTTATTTTAATGGGATAAAAGTCATATTGGCACGGATGCCTTTTAATAGTATGTGGACCAAGGTTTTTTGAAGGGATTTTTGCGATGAATGGAGCGCATTGAATGAAAATAAGAACCCGTTTCAAACGTCTTCGCGGAACAGGACTCCGTTTTTGTACTGAGATTTTTGTTTTAACGAGTTTTTATTCTTTGTGCCGGTACCGCACTGAGTTGGATAGCGTAGTTGGCCTTACGGTGAATTCAAACAAAATAATTATATTAAACGATACTGCAGATATTCTTGGATTTAAATCGAATCAAAATTTAAAACATAATATGTCTCTCAACATAGGAACAAGGAACAGGTGGGCCAATATCATTCGCATCGAATATTTTGGAATAATTCGCTAATTAATGAAATATATCTAGATTTTCAGTTAATAAATAACTTCCGCCTGAGTAGTAATGTACCTTTTATTGTCGTTTTAGAAGAAAATCCACTACAGTCCACTAGAGAGAGAGCAGAGAGGCTCAATACATCCCAATCAACTGTCTGACGCCACTTGGAAAAATTGGGGAAAGTCAGATATTGGGAATATGGCTACCCCATTATTTGAGTGACTGTAACAAGGCGGATAGGATATCGATTGCCACTAGTCTCCTCTCACGTGAAAATAATGAACCCTTTTTGAAAAAGGTTATTACTAGTGATGAAATATGGATAACATATGAGAACATCCGTAAAGACAGTGGCTGGATGAAGGTCAACCTTATCTACCAGATCTTAAAGCAAATTTCCACTGCAAGAAAAATTTGTTATGTATATGGTGGGATTGCCAATGGAGACGTGTATGTTGAGCAGCTACAAAGAGCCCAAGAAAAACTGCTGGAAAAGCGCAAGAACGTTATACACGATAATGCCAGACAATATACAGCAAGGGTGACTCAAAAAAACAATTCTCGAACTTGTCTGGTCTGTTTTGCCGCATCCTCCATACTCTCCAGACCTTGCTTCAACAGATTGTCAGCTTTTCTATTTCTTGCAGAATTTTCTGAACGGTAAAACATTCACTTTAGAAGAAGGGGTAAATGAAGCCTCATTTACCTGGTCCTCGAATTTTTTCAGTCAAAGCCGACCAAATTTTATGAGGAGGGTATCGACAAGATAAAAACGAGATGGCAGCAAGTCATATCAAATAATGGAGAACATATTTTAGATTACTTTTTGTTTTGTTACTCAAAGTTAGTTATGACTCGACCTAATAATAAAATCGTGTATCGAAATATTTGTCTTACGAATAATATTCTTTTCGTTTAAAAAATGTTTAGTAATTCGGCTGAAAGTGAAAGATTATGTTCTATTGCTGGCGATATTGTATCTGACAAACGGAAGTCATTATCATCCCATTCAGTATAGTATTTATTATTTTTAAACAAAAATTTGTAGCAACTTTTCATATGTTGTATTTTTTATTTCATGATATAGTTTCTGTTATTTCATTCATTTTAAAATAAAAAAACTATAATAATTGTGTAAAATATATATCATGGTTTGAATAAAATGTATAAGTAAGTAACAGCCCATTAACGTCTCACTACTGGGCACAGGCCTCCTCACTCCGAGGAGCGAGAATTTATAGAGCATAAAACCACCACGCTGCTCCACTGCGTAATGGCAGGCATAGTACACAAGTGACCAGGACCAACGGCTTAACGTGCTCTCCGAGGCACGGGAGTGGATCACACCGCCAACTTCCAAACTCCAGGCAAATATTGAGAAAATCTTAATAGAAAACTCAATATTGATTTTTGAATTGGCCCAACGCGGGACTCGAACCCAGGACCTCATGTCTGTAGTCGAACATGCTAACCACTAAATCAATGAGGCAGTTAAAATGTGTATAGACTGTTAAATTTATATTTTTATATTTAACATAAGAAAGCCTGAATTGAATATGCTCGAAGAGTCAATAATTTTTTAATAGTTTACAAGAAATTCAGAAAAAAATCGATTAATTCGAAAAAAAATCGAATTATTCGATTCGAGTTTCGAAACGAATATTGACGTTCGATTGGGAACGAATAATTCGTAAGATCGAATTATTCGCAGACCCTTAAGGTATCGTGGAGGGAAAGTATGTTGATAAATATTAGAGAAATTGTTGGATTTAAAAGAAATATAGTTATTTTCACCACATGTACTAAGGATATGACTAAATTATATTAAAGAAGAATTAATGCATCACAAATTTAAAATAAAAATATTTTAATAACTTTTCCCAAGCAAATAAACAAAATACAAAGCTATTTATTCCTAATTTATTATTGCTGCCAATCTTAAAGAAACAACAGGCAAAACCTTTGTTCCTTCGCTTCCAACTCTGAGAAGAACCCACTAGAAACTCGGTGATGTATACTTTTATTCCATCGATTTCACAATAGGACGATTTTTTCATTAATTTCTTTTTAATAAAGTAAATTTACTGTTAATTTTATGGTACTTAAAGTAATACGTCTTACGTATAATTTTATATACAATAATAAAGATCTTTTAGCAGAATTTAACTTCGCCAAATATTTGATTAACCATCTGCGCGAGATGTTTTATAATACACAATGGTGTATGCAAACAAGGGTCCTTTATTCATTCTTCTGTAGTTCAATGGGAAGGCAATTCTACTTAACTCTTTGCTTGAAAGTTAATATTAGTCATATTACCTTTGAAAGCAAGCATTACATTAAATCTTATTAGCAAAAGTTGAATATAAATTGTAATAGATTAAATAAATCTACTAGTTTTTTTTATATATCATTATTCTTTTTATTCTGTATCAACCACAGAGTAGATTTCAAATTATTGTCTTGTTCGTCTGCTTTTATAACGTGGCTTTCGGGTGTGCCAATTGAGCACAGATTATCTCGCCAATGTCACGTATGTTGGAGAAGTCACGATGAAAATACTTCGGTTTTTTTTTGCGCTGGGAAATGCCTTTACGCACCCCGATGAAAGATTTTATAATCGGGAGTGTGGGACTCACAGATTACAGAATACCCACTAAAACCCAGCGGATCCCTCCTCATCCATGAGTGAGATCACTAGAGGTTCCCTAGCTGCATTCCACTCTAGTGACCCGGATGACACCGACCACAGTACCTATCACTCAATACGGAGAAACATGAAGCGCATAAGTGCGACTTCTGCCACCAAGTCTTCTCCGACGGCTAGGTAGAGCTTCAGCCTCTTGCTCCCTTAGTCTCCCATTTGCCTCCTTCAGCGAGATGACGGTCTCGCAAAAGAAGGCAACCGTCCTCCACCCAACTTCACTGGAGAGCATTACCCCTATTATGCTCTCCATCGAAATGTCTCCTCCAACCAGCGACAATAAGGTATGCCGCTGGGGTGCCCACGCCGGACATTCCGCCAGGGTATGGTGCGCCGTGTCCACAGGAGCACCACACTCATGACAGGCGGGCGTTTCCTCGCGGCCAACGACCTGGTGCAAGTACTTGCCGAAGCAACCATGGCCGGTCAGCACCTGCACCAGACGGTAGGAAAGAGATCCTTGCCTCCTGGTGAGCCAATTGTCCAGATATGGAAGGATCGCCTCCACTGTGACTTTGCCCGCAGTTGGGGATCCAAGATCTTCCCTCCATCTTTCGATCAGAGCTCTGTCGGCGAGAGCCCTGATCCTCCGGAACTGGTCGTTGTATGAGTCAGCGCCTCTGGAAGCCCTTGTAACTACCTTGCACTGATAGGCGACTGCAAGGACTTCTGCCCGGAGCTCCCACGGGGGGTCGCCCGCCAATAGAAATAGTTCGGTTTAAAAAAAAAAAAAAAAAAACACCCAGATTTTAAATTTTATTATCTACAAATATTTGAAATATTAAGTTAGAGCCCCATATAATAAAAAGAGCAACACAACATGAATAAATATTATATGAAATACAAGACTTAACAACTAGCAGGGTAAGTTTATGAAATAGTAGTTTACAATTTTTCTAGGACTATATATTACCAGTAAAGTCTTACAGCTAAGTAAAACTTTTGCATTCTAGTTCGTCCTATGAAGAAATAGTATAGACATAGAAGTATAGTCTTGTATGCTGTGAAAGTAAAATTGTAAATCACTGTCGTGTCTGTCCTTTTTTTTTCTCGCTGGGAAATGCATTTGAGCACCCCTGCCACTAGGCAAGGAGTGTGGGACTCACCGGCAAGGCCAGAATACCCACTAAAACCCAGCGACACCCTCCTCACCCTGAATGTGGAGTGTCAGAGGCTCCCTTGCACATTCACTCTGACAGTCGTGTCCTGTCCTGATGTAGATCTCGTTGCCTATTATTAGATAATTTTTAAATAATTGTAAATATTATTACTATTTTATTTTGTTTACTTTCGTTTCTTTCTTCATTGCTTGTTTGTATTCCTCTTAGTTAGTATATATTTTTTGCATGCTGTGGCAAGTAAATGAGTTTGCAGTAATTACTTTTTGTTATTTATCAATTCTATATTTTTTGCATATTATTACCGTAACCTGTTGGTGTCCTATTTATATAAATAAATAAATCTTTTACCAGATACCACTTCCCAACACTAAATTAAAAAAGGTACTGAAAGAATTAAAACAAATTAAATAAGACGATATTTATTCAAGGTTATCACATCACCTTCCAATCACCATATATAGTTTTTTCCCATAGATTATCTATATATATAAATCGGTTCGTTAGTCTTGCTAAAACTCGAGAACGGCTACACTAATTTGGCTAATTTTAAAGAAGATGTAGTGGCTAAAATTGAAAAACCTTTGCTTGACTGACAAAAAGGATTTATGAGTCAAGAGGGAATGTGAAAGTTGGAAGGGGAAGACCAAGGCGAACCTTCCTGGACCAAATCTAGGACATTTTAAATAAGGGCCATGTCAAGAGTGCTCTAAACCGACGAATGAATGACGGTTTGATGAAAATGAAAGAGGCAAAGGAGATATGCAAGGATCGTGGCAAGTGGAAGGATGTTGTCTCTGCCTACCCCTATAGGAATGAAGCGTGATGCTATGTATGTATGTTGGTTTTGAATTATATGTGTAAGACCAGGGAAGGTTGAAAAGGTGAGTAAATATGACAAAACATACTTGGAATATAGTAAAAATAACAATTTCGCTTATCCTCACAAACTATACCTAACTGTCAAACGTTTGATGTTCGTACTGTCGTTCAGAAATCATTTGTTTTTGACATTTGACATTGACAACCGGTAATTTCTGATCATGTGCTTTTGATTACGAATTTTTATTAACCAAAAGTTGAAACATTCTGCATTTGACATTCAGCTTTCTTATTTATTGATACTGACTTTGCCAGATCAGTGATATTAAAGAATTAGGCTAATTCTATAATCAAATCAAATCAAATCAAATCAAAATATCTTTATTCAAGTAGGCATGTCACAGCACTTTTGAATCGTCAAATATTTTTTTTTCTTTTCTTTTCCACACTCTAATTCTAATGTACGTCTGATGATGATACTCCAGAACGACTTAAAATCTAAAGTTACGAGGGTTCCTTCGCGCCCCGATCCAAGAAGAGCCCACAACAAACTCAGTCGGGTGTTTTGTTTTTTTTTGTTATCATCATCATTACAATATCATATATAGTTTAATGTATTTCAATTCAAATTAGAGCAGTTCGTTCACTCCCACGCGTTTCTATCGTCTAAGTACTCTTGCATCTTTTAATACGATTTTTCTATCAACTTTCTTTTAACAAAGACTTTGAATTTATTAATTGACATTTCTAAAACGTCTTGTGGGAGTTTATTATAGAAATAAAAAGAAAGTATCAAAGCATCACAAACTCCAAACACTTTTAATCGTCCTATTATTCTATTGATCTTTTCAAATCGATCGCTCGTGCCCAACCAATAAATACAAAGCTATTAACCCTGATCCATTTTTGCTACTGATCTTAAAGTAAGGACAGGTAAAACATTTTATAACCACTTTAAACTTTACGCACACTAAATAAGGCGACGATAAAATATAGTCCTGTATCATATTGTCATTTTTTTTTGCATTGTTATCATTTTTTTTGTTACCATAATCCCGATGTGTGAACCGAATATTAATGGTGAGACAACTTTTTTGCAACACGAGGGTAGTTTTTTCTTTATTTGCCACTTAACTGCATCACGGGTAACGTATTTTGAATGCAGTGTTTGCGATGAAGTTATTTTTTAAAGATGCAGTTAAATTTGCCTCCTTTTTTGTTGGGATTTAAAGTTTTTATGAAAAGATAAAAACGTGTGAGTATCTGTAACAAATATTACCAAACACTTTTTCTTAATGTTTTAAAAACAATCTTGTCTCTTGAATTTTTCTATCTATTTATTGTGCCTTTCTTATGTTAATTTTAAAAGGGTGTTATATATTATAAAATTGCAGTTTAGTAATAGAAAATTGAATTAAACGTATACATTATTTTAGTTATCCTTTATGTTGTAAAAAGTTGTATTTAGTATAACTTACCATTTATTATTATTAGATATATTTCGAAAGGTTAACGTTCAATTGTTTTTCTTCTTTTATTTTCTAGCCCTTGACTATATTCTCACATAAAGGTTGATAAAGTCTAAGATAAAATAAGTCTGGTAAGAGGTAATTTACCTTTGTTGTTGCTATATAGGATCGTACCGAATTTACAATGAAAACAGTTATAAATTAGAAACTGTAATTACCTAAATTTGCTCTGCCAGAATCGAACCCAGGACATCTGTTAACGTAGTCAGTAATTGCACGATTTTCCCAACGAGACCTTCAGAATAACTGCCTTACAGTAGGGAAAATAAAAAAGTTAAAAGAAAGGGGAGAAATATCGTATAAATATTAGTGTCTCTGGAAAAATGGAGGTGAAAAATAAAACGGTTTTTGTCATGGACAATTAAGACGAAAAGAAATTGCGGCACGGTTCATAAAAGTGAGAGTTGAGTGAGTTATTGCCCTCCCGGGGAAGATAAACATCAGATTGGGAGGCCAACATGATAATGTAACTTTAAATTAATTCTTCAATATATATGCCTCTTATCTCGTTTTAATGGAAACATAACCATCTCTAGAGATTGTGGTTTAACTTATAACACACTAGCTGTGCCCGTGACTTTTTCCGCGTAGTTTTCATGTATTTGGGTAGATTTTTTAATAATTTAGGCTTCTTATTTTTCTAATAAGACACGTACAATACTAAGCTATTTGCAGAGAAATCGGTTAAGTATTTATAAGTAAGGATAAGACTATCAAATCAGCAACTTAAAAAATAAGTTCCCAGCGTCTGGCTCTATAAATAATAATACTTCCATCCTTTCCAAATATTTTTCAGCATTAAAAAGTAGCCTTTGTCCTTTCTCAGGCTCTAGAATATCTGTATACCAAATTTCATTTAAATTTGTTTAGTAGTTTTGGTGTAAAAACGCTACAGAAAGATTGTTACTTTGGAATTTATAAATAAGTGTAAGGCTATCGAATCAACAGCTTAAAAAATAAGTTTCCAGCGTCTGACTCTATATATAACAATATTTCTATCCCTTAAAGCCCTTTTTTAACAATAAAAAGTAGCCTATGTCTTTGCTCAGACTCTAGTCTATTTGTGTACCAAATTTTATTTAAATCGGTTTATAAATTTCGATGTTAAACTTTTACAGACAGACATGGTTACATTTATAAATAAGGATAATCAGTATATCGAATGAAAAGCTTAAAAAATAAGTTTCAAGCTTCTGGCTGTATAAATAACAATATTTCTATCCCTTACAACCCTTTTTTTCTGCATTTAAAAGTATCCTATGACCTTTCTCAGGCTCTAGACTATCTGTGTACCAAATTTTATTTAAATCGGTTCAATAGCGTTACAGACAGAGTTACTTTTGCATTCATAATATTAGTTAAGATGACAGTTACAGCTACATTGCACTGTCAAAAACATTAATAAGTAAATCTCTTATCAGATTAGTGTGCTACCATCTTTGACTGCATCATCATTTACTATAATTTATATTCAAGCCTTAACTAAAAGAAATAGATAAGCTTACCCCCTGTTCAAACAAATAAATGCAAACAACATACAAACACAATATTTCCTCTCTTATATAATATACAAAAAAGTATAGATTATTACGTTTTAAATTAAAATATAGTAGCTTATTAACTATATAAACGACTCCATTGTTTACCTGACTACTTTTTTAAGTAATTAGTAGTTATAAAATATAATTCCTACTATTTAGTTTCCATTATGAAGTCAACTTAACTCGAAAGTTATTAAGCGATTTTTTTGTATAGTTTTTATAATGGCGTGCCTTATAATTAATGGCTATTAAAGCCATTCCGTGACGATTGTTAATATGTTAACAAATAACAATCATTGGGCGTGGCTTTGTAATGTTAATTACCTTTTATGTTATTGGTTAACATTGCGTGGGCGTGAGAGGTGCGATTCTGTAATTACCTTGTTATAATATGGCCGGTGGTGTAGGTAATATGACATGGTTAAGCCTCGATGAATTTAGGCAGCTATTGGATGGGATTTCTCGCTGGGAAATGCTCTAGCGCACGTTGGACGAAGTAAACCTCTTTCCAAGAATGTGGGACTCGGGGAATGCACCAAAATCCTTACTAAAGCCAGCAGAACCCTTTTAGTCCTGGGGCCAAATGTTCGCTGACGACAACGACGACTCCAGATCATTCTGACTCAGTGGTTTAAGGAACGGATAGCAAACTGGCAACTCTGCATCTGTCATCCCCTCTCCTCCAGCGGCTGGAATGAGCTTCAACTGCACTCTCTATCTCCTACTGCAAGGTGACTAAAGCTGATCTCACAAAAGGAGGACACAGCTATAACAAGCTTTAACTGCACTCTCCCTTTCCCTCTTTATCTCCCTCTGTAAGAAGAAATAAAAAGCCCTCCGAGTTCCCCACGAAAGCAACAAAAGCTCGCTATTTATTAGGTGACCAAGCGAAAATCATGGATTTAATTACGTTTTGATAAATTTAGTCAGTTTTTCGATAGGTGACCTAGACCCTAAAGTAATAAAATTTGTGATAATATGATTTTAATTAGCCATTTGTGCCTAATACCTACCTAGCGTTAAGTTTCTCTTTTTAAAAATGAAAGTTACATGCTTGATTGTTCTATCCAATCCATCATTGCACTTTTCGATCAAGGAAAATATCGTCAGCAACCTGTATGTCCCGGAAGTCATTCTGGGGTATGTATAGCCTACCAACTTGCATGTGTGATGAGTCTATGCTCTAAAACTCTCTAATATGAGTATAGAGGCCTAATTAATAGGCTACTTACCTTTTATTTCATTGCTAGACCGTTGTTAGAGAAGGGGATATGTATTTTATTTCATTAATGAAACTGGTAATAATATAAACCTTATGATGTATCACAAAATACAGCATGCATTTATTTCTTAATTACGTATTATTTCTAAGGTAACTATAGTAAAATAATTATAAATATAAAGAAAAAAATATATAGTATTTGTCGATTCATATATGTTACCTTTTCACCATGAGTGCCATCCTATTTTTAGAAGCCTTTAACGTAGCTGAGTCGTATATTATATCACTTTACGTAGTATTTGTATATACAATACCAGTTGAACCCGTGACTTCGTCTGCGTGAAATATTTTTTGGGTAGCATTTTAATTAATTTAGGCAAATTGTTTTACAAATAAGAAACATGCGATAACAACCTCGCAACCCTACTTGCGAGTACAATTTCGTGAAATCCGTTCTTAGCTGACCTTTACCCGGCAAAGGTGTATTCCTACCAAGTTGTAAGTCGCTACGCCTTATGGTTCCAGAGATCTGGCGATGAGTCAATAGTTAACACCCCCGCAAACCCCCTTGCAGGTGGAATTACGTAAAATCCGTTCTTAGCTGACCTTTGCCCGGCAAAAGGTAAATTCCTACCAAATTTCAAGTCGCTACGTCTTATGGTTCCAAAGATATCGCGATGAGTCAATAGATACCTGGATATCTCTTATATATATATAGATATAACCTTCTAAATTTAATGTATCACATTTAACGTTATTCTTTTTCTGGAAGGTTAGCGCCTGACTATAATCTGACTGTTATCCTGGTAAGAACTAGTTCACCTCGTGAGAATTGGTACAGTTTTCGAATGCATACACATCTTTCTGTATGACTAACTAGACACGGCCGAAGCCTCCTATCAGATTTGGACAAATTGAAACAATTTCTTAAACTTGCCCTGTCGGAAATCAAACTCGAAATATATGTTGTTCTTCTGTTATGAGAAGACTCCACGTAAATCTATCTTAAATTATACTACTTGATTTGTATATATTAGATGTAATAGTTTTATTGAAAGGATAGAGGATTCAGTTGAAAATGAATGGCAGAAGTCTTAAAAGGAATAAAGATAGGCCAGCTTCTGTGAGTCATGTAATAGGCAATAAAAAGGATAAACTGCTCAATATATTATATGTAAAAAGAACGAAAGGATATCTCAAATGATAGCCAACTTCCTGTAGAAGGTGGCACTGTAAGAAGAAGTTTTATTAAAATTTTAGGTGCTACTAGGATACTTTAATTAGCTCCTCTAACAATATAACTTCCAATTGAGCTTCAGGAAACGTGTGGCAACTATATTACATAGCATCACGCCTCATTCCCATAGGGGTAGGCAGGGACAACATCCTTCCACTTGCCACGATCCTTGTATATCTCCTTCGCTTCTTTCATTCTCATTAAACCTTTCATACAAGTTCGTCGGTTTAGAGTACTCTTGACCTGGCCCTTATTTAAAATGTCCTGGATTTGGTCCAGGAACGTTCGCCTTGGTCTTCCCCTTCCAACTTTCGCATTCACTCTTGACTCATAAATCCTTTTTGTCAGTCTCCTTTCATTCATTCTCTCTACATGCCCAAACCATCTAAGCATACCTTTCTCAATTTTAGTCACTACGTCTTCTTTTATACCACAACGTTCTCTTATCACACTATTTCTTACTCTGTCACTCAGTTTTAATCCACTCATGCTTCTCAACGCTCTCATCTCTACCGCATTTATTTTACTTTTGTGATTCTTCTGCCATACCCAACTTTCACTACCATACATAAGTGTTGGCACCAACACTCCAGCATGCACTGCTATAAACTTATATATAATTGTCATAAAGGACAACGAAATTATATACAAACGTAATCTATGGATTGGGACGTAGTATAGTAAACAAGATATGTTAGACAGCCCCCAAAAATCAATACCTATTATGTACCAATAACATAAACGAGCTTCCAAATGTGGGGTGACGAATTGTACAAAAAACCCTTAGGGTGAGTTACCCCACGTTTTTTGCGTCACTTTTTCTATAGGGGACTCCGGGCAAATCGGACGCCTAATGTCACATCTTTATGTGTTTATTTATGGGACGGAGTGCCGAGGAGACTGGGGTAGTATATAAATGCAGGACCCTCACATATTTTTTTGTAAAGAAAGAAATTTTCCACTCAATTTATCTATGTACTTTATCCTGATTTATATTTGTTACTTTTGAAGACGCGAGGTCAAAAAACATCTACAGTTTGTTCGCGTTAAGAATGCAGTGAGTCATCATTCTAGTCCTTCCCCTTAACCAATCAAATCTTTTCAAATCACAGAGACCAGTAGAAGAATGATCGAATATTATGATTTGAAATTGTTGCAACGTATTCTTCGGGCTTTAAAATAGACAGTTAAAAATATAAAAATCAGTATACATATTTAAATTTAAGAAACCATTTCAAATCTTATTTATGAATGAATGAAGCAACGCTTACCGAGGTCAATTCTTGGAGTAACGACTAATTAAACAGGATCTACATACATTATAAGAAATATAAAGATGTCTAATTAAATTTAACTATTGTTGGATTATAAAACTGATGATTTTACAAAGAAGATTTGAGAAAATCCTTAATTGTCTTGTTTTTGTATAAAATGGAATTTTTTTTATCGAGCATGGTTACAAGTTATATCAAAATGTATCGTGGTATAAATACTTGTACATTTAGACTACATATGTTATATAAAAGAATATATACATACATACGCCTCATTCCCATAGGGGAATAGGCAGAGACCACGTCCTTCCACTTGCCACGATCCTTGCTGATCTCCTTCGCTTCTTTCATTCTCATTAAACCTTTCATACAAATTCGTCGGTTTAGAGTACTCTTGATCTGGCCTTTATTTAAAATGTCCTGGATTTGGTCCAGGAACGTTCGCCTTGGTCTTCCCCTTCCAACTTTCCATTCACTCTTGACTCACAAATCCTTTTTGTCAGTCTCCTTTCATTCATTCTCTCTACGTGCCAAAACCATCTAATAAAATATATAACTGCTCTATATTATGTTCAATCTATATATAAATCAAATGCTGTTCGTTAGTTTCGTTAAAACTCGAGATCGGCTGGACTGATTTTGGTATTTAATTATTCGTGGTCCACGAAAGGATTAAAAGTTGAGTAAATATTAAAAAAAATGCTTGGAATATAGTAAAGACAACAAATATTTTATTTATGTCACATTGTTTAGAAATCAAATTAAATTTAAGCGCGTGACTTTATCTTTTTGTTTTTGAATGTCAAACGTTTGATGTTCGTCTACGTCGTTCGGAAATTAAATTTAAATAATGTTTTTTGTCATTTTTTGTTGAAATTTCACATTGATAAACAGCAGTTTTTGATCGCAACGGTTCTGGGCGTAAAGGTCACGTCTTTTTGATTACGAATTCATTATGTTCCGGTTAAGTTTTGACCATAGGAGATAAAGTATAGTAAGTAGCGGCCCATTAATGTCACCCTGCTGGGCACAGGCTTCCTCACCCATAGGAGAGAGCTAGACCCACCACGCTGCTCCACTGCAGATCGGCAAGCATAGTACACAAGTGCACTCTCTATTCCTCCACACTCATAGTCTGACGTGACGGGATTCCGACACGACCAGAGAGATCAGGCGCAGGACCGACGTCTTAAAGTGCTCTACGAGGCACAGCTTTGGCCAATACTAATAATTTCTTAACAAAAAAGTTAATATCAATTTTTTTAATTCGCCCGACCCGGGTCAAGGACCCAGGACCTCATGTCTGAAGTGGAACATGCTAACCACTAGACCAATGAGGCAGTTTGACAGTCAGGCAGAGGCAGAGTTTTGAACACATCTGTACTAAAGTTCAAACATTCTGCAATTATCAGTTAGTTCAGTTTATTTATTGATTCAAAGGTGGTACAAAGTTTGCCGGGTCAGCTAAGTAAATGAAATATTAATTTAACTATAGAATATTTCCTATTGAAAATAGAGCAACACTTAACACGCCTTTTGAATGGTACCATTAGCTTCTCAAACTGAGGTCCTTGATACGGTTTCTGGTGGAAGACTTCGGTTGTTGCTAGTGACCATCATAACAGCAACGTCGTATTGCAGAGCAGAAGAATTGCGTTACACTACTATGTTTGTTTGTTTTTTTGCCCTTATCCCACTAGGTGGGGTCGGCACAGCATGTTTCCTTTCGCCACTTCACTCTATCCGCTGTCATTTCTACATTCACGCCCTTAATACACATATCCTCTTTCACACAATTCATCCACACTTTTCTTGGTCGCCCTCTCCCGGCCCTGCCGCTTACCATCATATTTAGGACCCTCTTACATACATGGCTATACTCCCTTCTCATTACATGTCCATACCAGGCTAACCTTCCACTCCTTAACTTCTCGGTCACTGGTGCTACTTTCACACTTCCTCTAATATACTCATTCTTAATCTTATCCAATTTTGTCACTCCACACATCCATCTCAACATTCGCATCTCCGCTGCATGCAATTTCCTTTCATTCTCCCCTTTGGTGGCCCAGCACTCTGATCCATACAGGATGACAGGTCTTACGATCGTCTTATAAATCTTCCCCTTTAGTTTAAGGGGCATTCTGGCATCGCAAATTGTTCCCGAGACCTGCCTCCACTTCATCCAACCTGCATTTATCCTGCTAGTAACATCTCGGTCAATGCCGCCGTCGTTTTGGACGATAGAGCCGAGGTAACGGAAATCGGAGCAGACTCGAAGGGAAGCACCACCTTAGATAATCGAAGAAAAACTGGATGGATCCTCGAAATCACAGAACAGATGTTACACTACTATGATAAATTTATAAGAGGCAAGTTACCTATAACCAAGTTAACGCTCTTCCATCTTAGACTGTATCATCAATTACCATCAAGTTACATTACTTTACTGCTTCTCTGTTTTTATTTTTGTACTCCAGACACTTTAATATTGATTTGGTCCTTGAATATTATAACGTAGATATAAAAGATAGACATTTTGCTGAGAATAAACAATTGGATGTCCTATTATTAAAATATTGTCAACAATTTAATGTTAATTTAAAATTTGTATAGACTAAATGTATTATTTACATTATGAATCTGATATTAAAAGAATATTGTATATAAGAAAAGCCTATCTAGACATGGTTTGGGCATGTAGAGAGAATGATTGAAAGGAGACTGACAAAAAGGATTTATGAGTCAAGCGAGAATGCGAAAGTTGGAAGGGGAAGACCAAGGCGAACGTTCCTGGATCAAATCCAGGACATGTTAAATAAGGGTCAGGTCAAGAGTACTCTAAACCGTCGAACTTGTATGAAAGGTTTAATGTGAGTGAGGGAGGCGAAGGAGATATACAAGGATCATGGCAAGTGGAAGGATATTGTCTCTGCCTACCCCTATGGGAGTGAGGCGTGATGCTATGTCTACATGTATCTAGACGTATTAAAATTAAGCTTAAAAATTATTCTCATTTACTTCCATATTCAGAAGCATTCACATAATCAAATACACAAGCAGATTTAATTGGCAATTTGGTTAAAAATACTGAAATTTCATTTCGACCTCCGACTTTTTCAAGGATCTGTAACGTGTTAGACCAATTAGTAAAATGTTTAATACCGTATGTTTTTTTTTATTTCGCAAACATGATATTTTTGCGTAAAATTTTATAGAAAATCCAAATTTTGCATAATAATTATAACACTTAGTTAAACACAAATCTAAAAGTCCTTCTTTACTGTTTAAATTCATAGCTTTATGGAATTCTCTTCGAAATTTATAAGTTCTCATTGAGTTTCTTATCGGTATGTTCAAAATAAAATACAATTTCAAATCGATGGTACATTTGTTACCAACGGACTTACATTTGTATGAATAAACAATATATCAATATTTAATATATTAAACTAATATGATATTGTAATGATAATGATAACAAAAAAACAAAACACCCGACTGAGTTTGTTGTGGGCTCTTCTCGGATCAGGGCGCGAAGGAACCCTCGTAACTTTAGATTTTAAGTCGTTCTGGAGGATCATCATCAGACGTACATTAGAATTAGAATATTTTTGATTTGATTTGATTTTTTAATTTGAATATGTTATTTATCAAATTTATATACAACTAGCTGAACCCGCGACTTCGTCTGTGTGGAATGTATGTTTGGTAGCATTTTCATTAATTTTGACAAATTGTTTTACAAATAAAAAACATACTCGCACTGCCATTTGAGGGTGGAATTTCCTAAAATTTACTTTTAATAGATTGTCTTATTCTCTTACTCTTAATACTAAAATATTTATAATGAGCATTGTAAACATAATATCGTTACGTACATTTTAAACGTATAAATTTAAAAGCATACTTCTGTTTTTGACATTTGACATTGACAACCAACAATTTCTGAACGCAACTGTCATATTTAACGGATTTTGGCGGGAATCTAATCGTAAAGGCCGCGTTATTTTGACAACGAATTATATTTCTTTCTAAAAATAAAACTTTCTGCAATTATCATTCTGCTTTTTTATTTACGATGTTTGCCGGCTCAGCTAGTAACAAATAAATACGTCTTGTAACGATTTTTTTTTAATGTGAAGCCCTTCCGTGGATATAAATTACTGAGGCAGCATTTCGCATCGCAAAATCGACAGGCGCGGGGGTGACGCTTTTAAAGATGGCTGCCATGCCTCTTAGCACCCTATTTTTGTGTTCTTGCCTCCCCCACACCCCCTGTTTATGCATTTACCCCCTGTCGCCCCGGTAGCAAAAGTGCACCAAGTTTATTTCGGTTTAAAATAAAATTAGTTTGACTCTAAGTAGAATGAGAGTGTATTTTTAATTGGTCGAGTTTCGGCTGGGTTTTTAATTAATTCATTATTAAAGGGAGACCTTGCGTGTTTTGAAATTTCTAAGTTTCTCATGGAATAATTACTCAAGATTGTTCTAAATTAAAAGTTAAAACTTCGCCCTAAGTGAAATAAAAAACGACAGAAGTGTTAAACTAATATAAATTGAACTATTAAATATTGAAACTGTTCAACTTGGGACAACGTTTTTTGTATATTAAAGACACTAAACACTTAGTAGAGAGAGAGGAAGCGTCTGTTGGAAAAATGGCTAGCGCTGTTAACGCTGTGTTAGACTGAGAGCGGAGAAGCCTTTTTTTGTCGCTGAGAAATGCAATTTACGCACTAACCCTGACCGATGACCAGCCAGGAGTGTGGGACTCGGCGATGAAAGGTCTCGCAATACCCACTTAAACCCAGCGGAACCCTCCTCATCCATTAGAAGCACCAGGTGTTTAGCTTTCGCATCCTGCCCTGGTGTCCCGGATGAGTCCGACGGAGGATTCACGGAGGCGTGAGGAGATGCGCCGCCTTATATTCCGCCTCCTTCGGCGGTGAGGGGGTGCATCCACTGCATTCTCCCTCTCTCTCTCGTGGGCTTCCTTCAGCGAGTCTACCGTCTCGCAAAAGAAGGCCACTGCCGCCCACCTCGCTGGAGGGCATCGCAAAAGAGTGGAGAAAGGGAAGCCAAATAAACTGGCGCCGTAACGCGTTACGTATCGAAGTGGTTTACCCTCCCATAACATACTTCTCGCTTGGTATTTTCTTCTGACGCTGTAATACGTAATCAATTTTATTTACAATTACTTATTGCGAATGTAATTTTTGTTACTTTTCTATAAGGTAACCGATATTTTATTTATTTATATATAATTGCAACATAAACATTACAAAATGATACTGAATTATTTAATACAGTTGTTATATTAAGGTTTTTTTTTTTAATAAAAATTTTGCATGAACCCCTTTTCAAGTGAAGGTGAAGGTCTCCTCTAAAGAATTCCACGTGTCTATCTTGCGCTATTTGCGGCCAACAGAGACCAGCTTTTTTTGTCAGCTCGTCTGCCCACCTCGTGCTTGGTCTGCCTTTGAGACGTTTGCCGATTGGACCGTTCCACGTTGTAGCCCTGTTGGTCCATCTATTGTCCTGTATCCTGTTTTTTAGCGTAGGTTAGAGCATCCGTCGCTTTGGTGGTTTCTGTAATTTTTGTGTGGTGTATTTTTTGCATTTTTTAATATTGATCATACTTCGCTCTATTCCACGCTGGCAGCTAGTGATTTTGCTTTTTATTTTGGATGAAGTTAATGATAAGTAATTGAAAATTATAACTTTTAGAAGAAATACCCACCTTGTTGCTCCATTAGTTGATTGGTATTAAGATTTATTAATTCTTTAATTATCTAATAATACATTTGTGTGTGTAAGAACAATCAGCTCGTTCATCTATAAAAAAATATAAACATGTCAAATCAAATCAAATCAAAATATCTTTATTCAAGTAGGCATATTACAGCACTTTTGAATCGTCAAATTTTTGTTTGTTCTTTTCTTTTTCACACTCTAATTCTGATGTACGTCTGATGATGATACTCCAGAACGACTTAAAATCTAAAGTTACGAGGGTTCCTTCGCGCCCCGATCCGAGAAGAGCCCACAACAAACTCAGTCGGGTATTTTTTTTTTTTTTTTGTTATCATCATCATTACAATATCATGTTAGTTTAATATATTTCAATTCAAATTAGAGCAGTTCGTTCACTCCCACGCGTTTCTATCGTCTAAGTACTCTTGCAACTTATAATACGATTTTTCTATCAACTTTCTTTTAACAAAGACTTTGAATTTATTAATTGACATTTCTAAAACGTCTTGTGGGAGTTTATTATAGAAACGTATACAGTTACCCTTAAATGAGTTGTTAATTTTATGCAGCCTACTAGAATTTACAACAAGTTTGTTTTTGTTTCGTAAGTTATATGATATACATTCACTCTTTTTATTAAAAGAGTCAATGTTTTTGTGTACGTACAACAACTTTTCTAATATGTTTCTCTATCCTATGAATTGTGTGTGAAATTTTGCTTTAAATAACTACGAGTAGTTTCATTATTATAATATATAAAAACGATTAGGTATAAACTCAATTTGTACGCGAAAATTAAACCCCTTTAGCCGAATGAAGAAAAAATGGATATCCCTCAATTAGGCTTAAAGTAAAACTCCCAAGGATCCTTGGCTGGTATTGTTTGCGTTGGCTCGCGAACTTTTTATTGTTTGTTGAAGTTTTCGTTACTTCTATATTGCGAAGTTCGCCAACTCTACCCGAGTAACGTAATAAGCAGGTATTTCAATTCCGGGTTTAATTTAATGATGTAAATACTATAGCTGTTATTGCTATGTGGTATTATATCAATATAACGATAAGTTTAACGAATACGTTATACGATAACGCTACGACTAAAACGTTCGTGATGTCACGTGACATGTCGATATGAAACGTCATTCTCATACATTTTTTAAGCGTTCTACTGGCGTACTTAGAATGTTGTCTTGTCTAGTATAGAATGTAAAAATCAATCAAGCACGTAAGTTTCATTTTTTTGAACAAACTTAACGATTCCTGCTGCGGATTTGAACTCGCTAGGCCATCATGACTTTTAACATAATCACAAATAATACTTACGTGAAATAGCAATATTTTTTCTGTGTTTTATTGCATGGGATCCTGAAGATTAATTGAAGGATTATATGCTAATTAAAGACTGTTATTTCTATAAAAAACTGTCTGTCTATTAGTGACTTTGATTTGATCACGAGGTCCAAAGTTTTATAGAGTTAATGCTGTTGAGATTTTCTATCAAGATATTTCGGTTAGTTATAATTACTATAACACAGATAATGTAACCATCTTAATAAATAAATTGCCTAAATATCGCCTGAATATAATCATTTCTATAAGACTACCTCATTGGTCTAGTGGTCAGCTTTTTCACCTACAGACACGTCCTGGGTTCAACCCAGTTGAATATTCTGTTAAGAAGTTTTTGGTATTTGCTCCAAAGTTGGGTAGTTGGCGATGTGCTCCACCCCCGTGCCTTGGATAGTTTAAGTCGGTCCTGTGCCTGATCTCTGCCCGGTCATGGCGGCTTGCCGTCAGAGAGTGAAGGAACAGAGAGTGCACTTGATTACTATGCCTGCCAACTCGTAATGGAGCAGCCTGGTGGGTCTATGCTCTAAGAACCCTTGTCTCGTATAAATGGGTTGCTAATTACCACTTACTTTTTATAGTCACTCCCAAGACGTTACTCTATCTGCATAATATCAAAAATGGTACATCTTTAATCATAAAAAAGTCATATTTTCGAGATCTCGTTTCCGTAAAACTAAACATCAACTGGCAGGACAAATTTAGATAAAATGTATTTCGTTTGAGTCAAGACAAGTGAGAGGCTTCGGCCGTGGCTAGTTACTACCAACAAACATGTATTAAACTAAACAAATTGCATTCCGGCACGATGCTCTGTAGAAACCATGTATATTGCCTATTACCAGATTAATACGCTTCCATATAAGAATGCATCATCACTTACCATCAGCTGAAACTACAGTAAAGCGATAATTTATTAGAAATAAACAAATTCTTTCAAGTTTATTTGAGAGGATCTCAGAACAATGTATGGGGATTCTTCTTTTTCCTGTTTCTAGGGTGTACCTCTGTACAAGCGCACTGGCTCAGGTTACTGACCGCTACAAAATATTTTGATATAAATAACTTAAATGTTAAAGGAAGATTTAAAATAAAGTAACTGTAGATATCGTTAAATATAACTTTTACTTAAAAAAAAATTTAATATCCAATTATTATATGGTTTACAATATATATTTTGATTAGATTTTGATTTGATTTGACACATCAATGATTCTGAATTTCTATTCTGTTCATTTTCTGTATAATGCACTCTCTATTCTTTCACTCTGATAGTCCGATGTGACGGGAATCCGACACGACCAGAGAGAGATCAGGCACAGGACCGACTCCTCAACGTGATCTCCGAGGCAAGGGGGTCGAGCGCACCCCCAACATCCCAACTTCGGGCAAAATTTAGAAAATCTTAATAGAAAACTCAATATTGATTTTTGAATTGGCCCGACCCGGGACTCGAACCCAGGACCTCATATCTGTAGTTGAACATGCTAACCACTAGACCAATGAGGCAGTCTAGACCAATGAGGCAGACAAAAAAAACTTATTATAATCGACTGTTAACAGAAGATTCCATAAATATCCGTCTTTGACTTTAAGCTCTCGTGTCTGTCAATAAGAAGGTTGTTTTGTCAGATTTGTGCCTAAAATGTCCCATTACAATAATGCTTCTATTAAGATTTTCTCAATATTAGACCGAAATTGGGAAGTTGGCGGTGTAATCCACACCCGTGCCACTCCGGTCGTGTCGGATTCCCGTCATATCAGACTATGAGAGTGAAGGAATAGAGGTCTAAGCTCTAAAAACCCTCACTCATATGAGTTAAGAGGCCTATGCCCAGCAGTGGGACCTTAAGGGGCTGTTACGTACCATAATCCAAGATTTTGTTTCATATTAACCCCCTTTTAAAACACCAGTTGCCTTTCGAAAATTAGTTATAAGTCTAACTGTTAAGTAATAGATTATGTTTATTTTTTACATATTTTTTCACAGTTTCATTTTTAGTTATTTTGCATGTAATTTTTATAGCAAACAATTTTGCAATTGTTTTTTGAGTAAGATTAATGTACGATTTAGCTCATAAGATATTTGTTACTAATTTAATTGTTTATGCATGTGGAATTCACTTTGAAATGAGTCCAGATATTCTGTAAGTGCTTTGAAATGTAAATTATGTGAGTATTCGCTAGTGAATCTATAATAAATAAATAAACAAAAACCAAAATCAGTCCAACCGCTGTTGAGTTTTCGGGAGACTAGTTGAAAAGCAATTGGTTTTTACATAATAGATTTGTGAAAATGTCAAGTGATAGCAGATGAAGCTTGTATTTTGTAAAATAAGTTATTATAAATGAGATTGGCGGCATTATAAACTATTAATATTGTTCAATGAATGTTTGAACGCACTAAACTAGTTAGTGGAGCGAGTAGCTGTCTCAACCCCTGTGGTAAAGTCGGCCCAAGTGAGCTCTGAAGGCGCAGGAACGTCACCCCTCGTGGGCGCGACCGAAGGGACACACCCTCCGGCTCGCGGTACGGTTTGCAGCGCGGATAATATTATTTTACACAATATAATTTCATTACAAGTCTTTCATTCCCAAAGTAATTTAAAAAAAAAGTGTGTATGTACTTATATACACGCGTCAGAAGGTATTTGTCGCTGGGAAATGCTTTTACGCACGCTGGATAGAGTGGACAGTTTCATCCAGGAGTGTGGGACTCACTGTAACCAGAATACCCACTAAAGCCCAGCAGAACCCTCTCCATCCGTATGGTGGACGCCAGATGTTCGCTAACGCATTTATCTCTGGCGCCCCGGATGCGTCCGACTCAAGGGTTCAAAAGAGGGAAAGCAGGCGCTCAAAATTGCGCCGTCTTCTACCTCCCCTTCTCCGGCGAGAGGGAGGAGCATCGACAGCTCTCTCTTTGCCCCTCTAATGCCTCCTTTTGCAAAATAACGGCTTCACAGAAGAAGGCAACTGCCCTCCAGCCGGTCATGCTACTGAGCATAGCACCCACTATGCTGAGTAGGGAGAGATGGCTTCCAACCAGCGACATTAAGACGTGGCGCTAGGGGCCCAGGCCAGGCATTCTGCCAATGTGTGATACGCCGTATCCCACAATCTGGTGCAAGTACTTACCAAAACAACCATGTCCAATAAGCACCTGCACCAACCTATATGTTAAAACACCATGCCTTCTTGAGATCCAAGTGGGGAAGAAAAGGAGCTATAGGAGACCCGAGGTCCTCCCTCCATTTGTGAATTACGACCTAGTCGGATAAAGCCCTGATTCTCTGCACCTCAATGACATCGGGCCTTTCTCCTCTATTCCTTGCAGCTACCCGACAATGATATGCAGCTGCAAGGACCTCCGCCCGAAGCTCCCAAGGGGGATACTGCTTTGATGTAACAAGATAAAAATCATTTCAAACAATGACATACATAACTTTGTCTCGGAACTTTTAAATTATCAGTCATTATCAACTTTTAGCGCGATTATTTAATGTCTTACATACATGTTTGATTGCTTAATATAATGCAAAAGAATATAAGCAACAGTTAGTATCTTGATTCGTTCAATCCAAGTCAAAGGCCAAAGATTCGAAAATAATATATGTAAACTAACTTTCATTCACTTAACATCCATGAGTGAGATCTCTAGAGGTTCCCCAACTGCATTCTACTCTAGTGACCCGCATGGTACCGACTATGAGGATCTACCATTCATTAGAGTGAAGCATGAAGTGCATAAGTGCGACTTCTGCCACCAAGCCTCCTCCGACAGCGAGGGAGAGCTCCAGTCTCTTGCTCCCTTATCCTCTCGTTTGCCTCATTCAGCGAGATGACGGTCTCGCAAAAGAAGGCAACCACCCTCCACCCAACTTCACTGGAGAGCATTACCCCAATTATGCTCTCCAGTGAAAGATATGCCGATGGGGTGCCCACGCTGGACACTCCATAGTTGAGTCTGAAAGTAATAATTTTGATAAGAATGTCACGTTGATATGTCATAATATATCTCGTCGTCGTCGTCGCTTCAACCGATGGACGTCCACTGCTGGACATAGGTCTCACGTAATGATGTCCACAAGGCCCGATCTTGCACCGCCTGGCGACCCTCTTTATGTCGTCGGTCCACCTTGTGGGGGGGGTCTCCCTACACTGCGCCGCCCGGTGCGGGGTCGCCACTCCAGCACCTTCGGGCCCCAACGTCCATCGGTCCGTCGGACTATGTGCCCCGCCCATTGCCACTTCAGGTTCGCGATTCGTAGGGCTATGTCGATGACTTTGGTTCTGCTACGGATCTCCTCATTTCTGATTTGATCACGTAGAGAAATTCCGAGCATAGCCCTCTCCATCGCACGCTGAGCGACTCTGAGCTTTAGCATGAGGCCCATAGTCAGCGACCCGATAATATACTCGTATCTAACAAGACAAAATATTTAAAAAAACTAAAATGTTGACTATAGCTTATAGCTTCTTGGTGTCGGTTTCTTGTGACGGTGTGCGCGCGCATTGTTAAAATTTACTCTCATCATTTTCCCCTAATGCACTAAAAGAAGTATAACTTCAAAAAAAGTAAAAGTATCAAACATATAATAACATTTTATTGCATATTTACATACTTTAAAACTAGTATAAAACTTTAATCTATGTTAATATCTTAACTTTAAATTTCCGAGACTTAGAGGGAGGGAAAAAGGAGTTTAACGAATTTAATTGTCATTAAAATATTCAAAGTGTCAAAAAATAATAGAAATAATTTATTGAAATCTCAAATAACCAATTTTAAATAACTCGTGCTTTTTGTCAACATTAGAAATTATTAATTTTGTTTTTTAATTAAAATTTAGAATTGAATTTAATATTTTCATTTTATATTTTATGAAAAATATTATTATAAATTATTAAATGACGAGTTGCAAATTAAAATGCCACATCTCATTTGTGAATATTTAAACTACCTCACCTTCAAACGCATTAGCATAAAAACGCTGCACATTTTTGTGACGCCTAAAGAAGGTACACTACATTCCTACCGTCCTATGATTAGGACGAGGGGAACTACGCGCGGCGTCGCGTTCTCTCCCCAGCGCCTCTTTCTGCAAGATGACAGTCTCACAGAAAGAAGCAACCGCCTTCCATCCCGCTTCGCTGTCGATCATTATGTCAATTATTTTCGACAGCGAAAGGTCACTTCCTGTTGTGGCCCCCAAGCTGGACACTCCGCCGCTGTATGGCGCGCCGTATTGACGAGAGCTCCACATTCGAGACAGGCTGGTGAAAATTGGCATTCACATAACTTCCTTGGCCAACAAAATTCGAATTCCGGCCTGTGGAGGCGCAGCCAAGTCGCACATGATTGAAGTAGAACGTGCACAAAGAGCAGTTATAAAGGCAACGCTGCGAATACCACGAAGATTTCCAACACAGGGACTCTATAAGGGAACTGATTTACTCGTGCACACGTGCACTCTCTATTCCTTCGCTCTCATAGTCCGTTGTTACGGGAATCCGACACGACCGGAGAGAGATCAGGCGCAGGACCGACGGCTTAACGTGCTCTCGGAACGAGGGTGGATCACACTGCCAACTTCCCAACTTCGGTCAAATATTGAGAAAATCCTAATAGAAAACTCAATATTGATTTTTGAATTGGCCCGACCCGGGATTCGAACCCAAGACCTCATGTCTGTAGTCGAACATGCTAACCACTAGACCACTGAGGCAGCTGAACGCCCATAGTATGGAAATTAAATTAATAACGAAGTCGCTGAAGAACCCTACGCCCCTATGATTAATGCGCCATTCGCTTTTATTCTCCGACACATATACATACATACATACCTAACATATTTATGGATAACAATATACAAATGATGATGGTAAAGAAAATACAAAATACCCGACTGTGTTTGTTTTGGGCTCTTCTTAGGACAGGACGCAAAGGAACCCTTAGTCTGGCGGGCGATCCCCCTTGGGAGCTGCGCGCGCAGCTTCTTGCGGCTAGGTATCAGCACAGGGCAGCTGCGAGGGCTCAAGGCCTCACAATTGACGTCGATGAGGGTCAGAGAATCAGGGTCCAAGCCGACCAGGCTCTGGTTCAGAAGTGGAAGGAGGACCTCAGGTCCCCAGTAGCGGGTGTGGCCACTGTGGAGGCGATCCATTCTCACCTGGAGCAATGGCTTTCTAGGAGGCAGGGGACGCTTTTCTACAGACTGGTGCAGGTTTTGACTGGGCATGGCTGCTTTGGAAATTTCCTGCACAAAATTAGCCGAGAGGAGTCGCATGCTTGCCACGAGTGTGGTGCAGCTATCAATTCACACTGTAGTAGGCAGCGCTTGTTTGCGCACTTGCTCCCACCTCCATGAATCTTCAGTCGGTTTTATCTGGGGCACCAGGGAAGAATGGGCAAGCTGAACCTCTGCGATATTGCGAAGTCTCCTTCCTCGCTGAGTCCCACACTCCTGACCCATTCAGGTCAGGGTAAGTGCGTAAAAGCATTTCCCAGCGCAAAAAAAAGAAGAAAAAAGGAACCCTTAGATTTTAAGTCGTTCTGTCCCATAGAGTCCAGAGTTTGCTGAAATGTTGTTTATGTGTAAAGAAAGATAATTTTTAATCATACCTTTCTTTGTTCGAAGTCGGTAAAGCCACCCCCTAGCTACACCACGAGCCCTCCTTAGCAGCGAGCGGGGGTGACCCCGCTTTCTTTCTCTTATTTCCAGTTTTTTCGCCGCCATTTTTGCTACGCACGCGCACTGCCCCCGCACGTCGAATGCCATCGATTTATTCGGCGGGTAAATAAAAAAGGTGGGGTTATTATGGTGCTTACTATTTATATAATAAACTCCAAGAAAGTAACGCCTCACTGGCGAAACAGTGCTTTTTCACGCTATACAAGCAGATACCATAGCTTCTAATCCCGACTGGATGTATTTCTGGAGTTGTATTTGCTACTCATCATATTTTTTAAGTGCATGAGGGTAATATTATTACGGATGAAACGCGTGATTAGCGTCACGAAGACGTGCAGCGCTTTTTATTCTAATTAGTTTGAAGGTAGTTTTAATATTTATAAATTACATGTACATACATGTACATGTACATAAATACCTCATTGGTCTAGTGGTTAGCATGTTCGAGTACAGACATGACGTCCTGGGTTCGAGTCCCGGGTCGGACCAATTCAAAATCAGTATTGAGTTATCTATTAAGATTTTCTCAATATTTGCCCGAAATTGGGAAGCTGGCGTTGTGATCCACCCCCGTGCCTCGGAGAGCACGTTAAGCTGTCGGTCCCGCCTTATTAAAACTGCCTCCCTTTTTCCCTCCCTTTAAGTCTCGGAAATCGAAGAAGTTTCACTTCTGAGATGTGTAGTTTGTACGCAGGTCTTTTACATTGATGTGTTGTATTTCTTGACATGTGCTTATCCCCATAAATGAATTGTTAACCATTTTTTTAGTTCAGTTTCCGATTGACTAAAGAGAGTCGCAATACAATGCGGTGTTGAAACCGATAAAGGATAGAGGAGAACTGTATGTAACTTTTTAACTGGACTAAGGACATTAACATCAACTGTATTATCATCTATAACTTCCAGTTATCTATATATATAAAAGAGAATTCCAGGTAACTATTGACTCATCACGATATCTCTGGAACCATAAGGCGTAGAGACTTGAAATTTGGTAGGAATATTCCTTTTGCCGAGTAGAGGTTAGGTAAGAATGGATATTACGAAATTCCACCCGCAAGGGGGGTTGCCGGGGTGTTAACTATTGACTCATCACATAAAGACTTGTAATTTTGTATGAATATTCCTTTTGCCGAGTAGGGGTCAGATAAGAACGGATTTTACGAAATTGATTGAAATTTGGTACAGTGATAAGCTGGAACCTGAAAAAGGACTATAAGCTCTTTGCAGTAAGTAGCAGCCCATTAACGTCCCATTGCTGGGCACAGGCCTCCTCACTCCGAGGAGCGAGGGTTTTTAGAGCATAGACCCATCACGCTGCTCCACTGCGGATTAGCAGGCACAGTACACAAGTGCACTCTCTATTCCTTAACTCTCATAGTCCGATGTGACGGAAATCCGACACGACCGGAGAGATATCAGGCGCAGGACCGACGGCTTAACTTCGGGCAAACGTTGAGAAAACTCAATATTGATTTTTGAATTGGCCCGACCCGGGCCTCGAACCCAGGACCTCATGTCTGTAATCGAACATGCTAACCACTAGACCAATGAGGCAGTTTTCAATTCTGTCTTTGCAGTAACACACCAAATAACTCATTCTAGTATTTATACGTATGTTTTTTATTTGTAAAGCAATTTGCCTAAATTAATGAAAATACTACCCATTCAAACCTATGAAAAGAGGAATTACCGCCGATTTCAAATATTCAGTTTGCCCTTTATAAACTGTGAAAGTCCCACGAAAATCGGACCAGCCCTTTCGAAAATTAACAGAACGAAAACCGCTATTATGAATCCATACAAAACAATCTTGTTATCATTAATTTACAAGTAATTATTGTTTTGAAATTACAAAAATGCTTTGATTTCCTTACATTCGAAGCAAAATTAATATACATAACCTCTAATCAACGATATATGACATGATTCTGTACATGTTTCAACTCTCTAATTATTCAGTTTTACAAAACGAAATTGTGAATAATTTATACTTTAGTCGTCTACGTTTCATGTAACGAATTTGATGGATAATAACACCATAGGTACAGGACTCGTCCCATGTCAAAAGTCCAGACAACAAGGTTAGCACCGACGCGTTGGGAAGTAATTGGATAATGTGCCCCGACGTATCAAAACATTTGCATCGTTACAAACTCATTATATGAATAAATTAGGTATTTGTTTAATAATACCTACTTGCATTTATCTGCGTGGCTTTTATACATCAATAGTGGTAGATCCAAACTATATTATGAAAAAGAACAGCACTTTTGATACGTCAAAGCTAGTTATTTTGTCCTATTATTTCCAATGATCACTATTTAAACCTACAATATAATATTCAAAATTCAAGAGACTTCTTTCACGTATTCTTGATGAGTATTTTTGCTGGTAGAGTACAGCTGTTTTCTTTGCAATGGTATAGCCCAATTGTATTTTTTGCAATGTTAGAGTCCAGCTATATTTTTTATAACAGTAGAGCCCAGCAGTAATTTCTGAAATGGTAGAGCACAGCTATAATTTCTGCAGTGGTAAAACTCACCTATAAATTTCTACAATGGTAGAGCCCAGCTATAATTTTTGCAATGGTACAACCCAGCTATATTTTGTGTAGTGGTAAAACCCAGCTGTAATTTCTACAATGGTAGAGCCACGCTATAATTTTTGCAATGGTACAACCCAGCTATAATTTCTACAATGGTAGAGCCCCGCTATAATTTTTGCAATGGTAGACCCCAGCTATATTTTGTGCAGTGGTAAAACCCAGCTATAATTTCTACAATGGTAGAGCCCAGCTATATTTTTTACAATGGCAGAGCACAGCTATATTTTTTACAATGGTAGAACGCAGCTATAATTTCTACAATGGTAGAGCCCAGCTATAATTTTTACAATGGTAGAGCCCAGCTATAATTTTTACAATGGAAGAGACCAGCTATATTTTTTACAATGGCAGAGCCCAATTATATTTTATGCAATGTTAGAGCCTAGCTTTATATTTCACAACGCTATAGCCCAGCTATATTATTAACAGTGATATAGTCCACAATATTTTTAAAGCCCAACTTTATTTCATCAATAGTCGCACTTACAACATATTTAATTTCTAATATTAGTTCACACATCTATGTGTAATATAATTCGCTGAAATATTTAATCGTATAGAATTTTTTTATTCATCCATCTAAATACAATATTTTTCAAAGTGGCTGTAAATGACACTTAATTTAAATACAGTGTTTTCAAATATTATGTGCAGCATCATCTTTTGAAAGCTTGAAAGCTCACGTAAAAGGTTTAAAGCTTTCTATAATAAGTTTAAGAAGTTCGTGCTAGATAGCGTAGGGATTGACATATTTTTTTATTCCATTTATTTGTAACAGGATATGTTTTGTAACATGGAACTGTTAAAAAAAAAGTTCTTATATAATTTCTAGTTTTAAAATTAAAGGCACTAACAGACCCTTGTAATTTACGTGAAAATTTCACCGACATTACTCCAGTACAAGATGTGGAACATTATAACGTCCCATTTACATCCCACGTCAAAAGCCCTAACCTAAGGAGGTTAACTGAGACATGTCAGTACATAATTGGATAATATTCTCCAACGTAGGGAAACATTGGCTACGGTTAGGCACTAATTAATTTAATAATACCCTACAAAACCTTTGCGATATTTTACGTGAAGATAATTGCTCCAAAAAATTGTTTTACTTTAAATTACACCATAGAAATGAAAACTGAGTTAATAGTGCAATATTCTACTATGTATTTATATCACAAAGAATATTATATTATACATCGAATTAGAATATTGCAGTGACGCATTCACTGTTTCGTTACTATCTCATGTTTCGTCGTCGTCGTCGCTTCAACCGATAGAAGTCCACTGCTGGACATAGGTCTCGCGTATTGGCGTCCACAAGGCCCGATCTTGCGCCACCTGGCTCAAGCGGCTACCGGCGACTTCTCGGGTACGTCTCAACTTGCATAAAGGATTACGGGCCTCGGGGCTTTTGTCCCATTACCCGGGCTAAGCCTCGAGCATCGCACGGATGTTCGGTAATTTATTTTTGCCCATAGTGGCAATCGGGCTGGTTCCCGCCGGCGACGCCAGCGGGCCCATCCAGGTCTAGTCTAGTGAGGTCAATCCGGGTGTAGCCACTGCCGACGCGTCTGTAGCCACTGCCGGAGCCTCTTTATATCATCGGCCCACCTTGTGGGGGGCCCAGCTTTCATCATTTCATTGTTCATTTTCAGGTCCACCTGTTGAGAAACTCTGCCGAGGTCATCAAGCATTGTATTGAGATCTTCGAGAGTCTCTGCCATAATGACTACGTCATCGGCAAACCGTAGATGAGTGATGTACTCGCCGTTGATATTGATGCCCAGTCCGTTCCACTCCAAAAGCTTTAAAAGGTCTTCCAGCGCCGCAGTGAAGAGCTTCGGGGAGATAACATCTCCCTGTCGCACTCCACGCTACAGTTGGATAGACGCCGTGCTTTGGTCCTGTATACGGACTGACATGATGGCGTTTTCGTACAAGAACTTCAATACGTGTATGTACCGATAGTCAATTCGGTATCTCTGTAAAGATCTCAACACGGCCCATGTTTCCACCGAATCGAAGGCTTTCTCATAGTCCACGAACGCTAAACCAAGTGGCCGATTACACTCTTCGGTCTTCTATCTTATGTTTATAGAGTCGAAAAGGGAGAACTTGACTAAAAAAAGCGTTACATAACCGATTGTAACAGCTCAGTTTCATTCAATACCCATCATTATAGACTAGGCTATAGGGCTGCAGCTGAAATCGGTGCCGTTTGTCAGGTTTCTGGCACACAGCAATACCGAGCTGTTCTGCCTTTTCGGGGCTGGGTGGGGGTTGCACAGCATTTAAACCATTAGTTGTGGTTTCAATGTAGTGCAATTACTCAATGCATGTTTTTCACAGATGTCTATATCATGTAACTGCGCCTATGCACCGAAAAAGTTTTTTTCTTTCTTTCTTTCATATAAATAAAGTGCACAGCAAGCTTAAAAAGGTTTTAACTTAAGTCGATAATCCCTTTTAATATCCCAATCCTCATTCATTACAGAAAGGTGTTTAGTCTTTCAATCCGATCAATATAGTCGAAACAAGAGAACTTTATTCGAAAAAGCGTTACACAGCAGAATGTGACTGCTCAGTCTCATTCAATTCCCATAAATTAATTGCACAGCAGGCCTAAAACAGTTTGTATTGCAAAACATAAGTAAAAGGCTTTTCATGTCTCATTCCTTAATCATTGGAGAAAGCTTTAGAGCATCGATCCACAACGTTTTTTCACTGATGCTTTATGTTTATATTATTTATTTTACATATAAATGCTTTATGTATATATTATTTATTTTACATATAAAATATCTTTATTTTTCTTTAAAAATAAAAAAGTAAGTAGCAGCCCATTAACCTCCCACTGCTGGGCACAGGCCTCCTCATTCCGAGGAGCGAGGGTTTTTTAGAGCATAGACGCACCACGCTGCTCCACTGCGGATTAGCAGGCACAGTACACAGTGCATTCTCTATTCCTTCACTCTCATAGTCCAATGTGACGGGAACACCGACACGACCGGAGAGAGATCAGGCGCAGGACCGACGGCTTAACGTGGTCTCCGAGGCACGGGGGTGGATCACACAGCCAACTTCCCAACTTTGGGTAAATGTTGAGAAAACTCAATATTGATTTTTGAATTGGCCCGACCCGGGCCTCGAACGCAGGACCTCATGTCTGTAATTGAACATGCTAACCATTAGACTAATGAGGCAGTTTGCAATGCTGTCTTTGCAGTAATACATAACTCATTCAAGTATTTATACGTATGTTTGTGAATTAGCAGGCACAGTACAAAAGTGCACTCTCTATTCCTCACTCTCTCTAGTCCGATGTGACGGGAAACCGACACGACCGGAGAGAGATCAGGCGCCGGACCGATGGCTTAACGTGCTCTCCCTCAACTCAACTCAAACCCCGGACCTCATGTCTGTAGTCGATCAAGCTAACCACTAGACCAATGAGGCAGCAAATAAAAGAAAAGAAACGATGTAAAAAATACCTGTTTATATTACCCATATCCTGAGGGCAATTATGGGGTACATCATCTGTCAAATCTCTTTCCCCCTTTTCCTTTGTGTGAGCAGGCTAGCAGTTAATGTGTTGCTGATGGATTAACAGGCCATACACATCCTGAGACGCTCGATGTTCTAATGGTGAGATACTTGGATTATCATTCAGAGAAAGCGCAGGTTCTAATACACTTTAATATGTACCTAAGTACTTGAATGTTTATTTCAATCTACCACCGTGCTTTTTGTTGATGGAAGCCACATGAGGAAACCTGCATATTCAAGAAGTAACTCTAGGGTAAGTTTAACCTGCCAAGTGTAGCACAGTGGGTCTAAACTCTAATAACCCTCGATCATATGAGACCAGGAGTGCGACCTGAATAAGATCCTATGTCTTCTTTTTCGTACAAGGCTTTCAGGATATGATACGTACTTTTTAAAATCTCATTGATTTCTTACAAATAAATAAATTATAATAATAGGTATTGAAGTGCCTCTCCATTATTGAAGGTTGGCAGTCAGTTATTCAAACTTCTCCCGGTCTATAGCTAACCGGAGCAGATCACTAACTGTTTTTATGCCGGTCCAGTTCCTTATATTATATAGCCATGACTTTTTTCCTCTCCCTACGACTCTTTTTCCGGAAATTTCTCCATCAGTATGGTTTGCAGTAGGCGATATCTATTGTGACAACTTACACCACTTGGTGGTTTTTACTAATCCCGTCCTATTTGGGTAGGAACCTTAATAGACACCATTACCGTCCAGCATATACAAAGCATCATAAAGTAAAAGTTCAAGTCCAAGAGTAACTTTTTCCATCTTCACAAAAGATATAGGTGCCATTTCAGTATAGTCTTATTTATTCGGCCAAAATCCATCACAGTAATGGCAGTGACACAATTATGGCGGCCGGAAGTGCCGGGCCGACTTCCGTTTGCCGGATATTGCTACGCCCCGGTGGAATCTGACGCGTGGGTGATTTTTAATTACATTGCTAAAATGTCACCAATTTAAGACTAATTTGCAATTGAATATATCGAAATATAATACACGTTATTTTCCATATGGTTCCAGGTCATGGCCGTTAACTCATAAAAAGCTCAGAGTCAACGGGCAATGGAGAGGGTTTGCTTGGGATTTTCCTATGTGTTCAAATCAGAAATGAGGAGATCTGTAGGACTAATGTCACCGACGTAGCCCACCCACTTGTGTAACTGAAGTGCATATAGTTCGTAGAACTGATAGACATTGGGACTCGAGGGTGCTAGAATGGTGTACTTGCACCTTAAAACGCAGCAATGGCAGACACCCCACCAGGTGGACCGATGACATCAAGCAGATCGCGGGTAGCTGGATACAAGCGACACAAGAAAGCATTACGAGAGACCTATTATATATATTGATTAGGAAAGACCATACATAGACTGCCTTATTGGTCAGCTACAGACATGAGGTACTGTGTTCGAGTCCTGGGTATGTCGATTTCAAAAATCAATATTGAGGTTTTTATTAAGATATTCTCAATATTTACCCAAAGTTGGGAAGATGGCGTTATGCTCCACCCTCGTGCCTGGAAGAGCATGATAAGCCGTTGGTCCTGCGCCTGATCTCTCTTCGAATTTGTCGGATTGTCGTCACATCGGACTATGAGAGTGAAGGAGTAGAGAGTGCACTTGTGTACTGTGCCTGCCAACCCGCATTGGGATGTAAATAGACTGCTACTTACCTTTTTTTATTATAAATATTTAAAAAAATTATATCATTGTCTTCATTCTCCTATATATCAATGATATGTATAAAATACAAATTCAAACAAACTCAGTCGGATATCCTATTTTTGACATCATCATTACAATATAGTATTAATTTAGTATATTTAGATTGGAATTAATTCACTTCCATGCTTTTTCATCGTCTAAATAATCTATATATGAATATCATGTGTAAAAAAAAACGAGTATAGATAATTCAAGCATTTACAACGTGTCGAACAAATTCTTATCTTGATTTGAATAACGATTAGCTTTCTTAATCTATAAAATCACTTTATAATGTTGATCTTATCAAGAACACGAGTAATATTAAACTGGTAAAATATCTAATTAGACATGTTTCTAAAATACCAATATATCAAATCTACCTCCCAATTCGTGTCAATTTGTTTTACTGGTGATTGGTTAGGACTTGATCTCACCTGATAATAAATGATTATAGAGTTTAAGTTAGTCTTAAATAGTTAGTTGAGCTAACTTTTTAAGAAGTAAAAGTAAGTAAGTAGCGGCCCATTAACATCCTACTATTGGGCACAGGCCTCCTCACTCCGAGGAGCGAGGGTTTTTAGAGCATAGACCCACCACGCTGCTCCACTGCGGATTGGCAGGCATAGTACACAAGTGCACTCTCTATTCCTTCACTCTCATAGTGCGATGTGACGGGAATCCGACACGACCTGTGAGAGATTAGGCGCAAGGCCGACGGCTTAACGTGCTCTCCGGGCCACGGGGGTGGATCACACCGCAAACATCCCAACTTCGGGCAAATATTGAGAAAATCTTAATAGAATAATCAATATTGATTTTTGAATTGACCCGACCCGGGACTCGAACCCAGAACCTCATGTCTGTAGACCAATGAGGCAGTTGTTTAAGAAGTAATTGTACCTATTTCGGGTTCAAATTTTGTTGCGACTTTGCTGGTAGAATGGTAATTAGCCGCAGTCGAAGCCTTATATCAGTCCGCTGAATAAATTAGATAATGCCATTTCACACATCTGGATAAAACCAATGGCATTAGCAAGTAGGCAATAAAAGAGAATTTGTACGATCTCCGTAGCGCAAAGGTGCAAGTAATTGCTTTTCATGCAGTGGTTTTGGGTTTATTCACAAATCTAACACTATATTTACTGATTTTTCATGGTCCGGACTGGATTTCAATCAAGCCTAATTACTACCCCATCTTTAAAAACGTAAATAGCAGCCCATTAGCGTCATCAGCAAACCGTTCTGGTGTCGCTGATCCGAGGAAACCGCTAACAAGAGCATAGTTGACGCAATAAACTAACGAAATAGGCTAGGGAGCTTCCTCTAGCTTGCCCCCTTCTGCGGATCACTTCACTGAACAAGACATCGGAAAGGGTGAGGCAGAATGCCGACAGCAAACTCTCCCGCTTAAACGGAGGTGGCCGGGAAGCAGGATGCATAGGTTTACATATCTTCATCTCCCTGTATGAATGATTGAAATTAGACAGTTGCATCCGGGGAGCCAGAGGATATTGTATAAGGGAACCTCTGACTCTCCACCTAAGGATGTCAATGGTTTCGATAGGTTCTAATTAAAGAGTTCTACACTCCCGTCGCGGTTAGCGTAAAAGCATTTCAGTGACAAAAAAAGAAGCCCATTAAAGTTCCTCAACTGGGCAAAGATCTCCTTTAGCCTTTTAGCTTTTAGTTCATACACCCATCACGCTGCGGGTTGGCAAGTATGACACATAAGTGCACTCTCTATTCCTTCACTCCGACAGCCCTTCGAAGCGGCAATCTGACACGACCGCAGAGAGATCAGACACAGAACCGATGGCTTAACATAGCACATGGGTGGAGCACACTGACTTCCAGAATTCGGGAAAATTTCGTAAAAGAAATTTGACTTGAACCCAGGATTTCATGTCTTTACCTCAATAAGCTCCCAATTAGAGCAATGAGACATTATATTAAGCCATTAATAGGTAAATTACAAGCTACCTATCATCTTTGATCAATCGCTATGAAATGAGATCACACTCAAGCTAGAAATTGTCGTTAAAAGTTCTTCAAAACTTCTTCTAAATTTTCTTAAAAAGTTCTTTAAAACTATTCGCAATGGAGTGTAAATGTAGCTGTACCTCCTATTGCCATACTAGTCACTAGATAGGAATTTCGAGAGCTACAAGAGTGATGCCGCAGAGAAAAGCGAGTTTAAGCCGTGTCAAACAAACATGAGGATGTTATCTTGATATCAATAATGATTAATTAATCTAATCACTTCAACTATCTACAACAAATTCGATTCTGTCGATAACATAAACAAGTATTAATGCTGAAAACATCACCACACATGTAGTGACGTACCAATTAACCTCCCAATGCGTATCAAATTCCTCACTAATGCATGTTGTGATCAACACAGTAGCGTTTACTTTCCAAATATTTAACGTTAAGGCGAATTGTCTAGTTCTATTTATCTTTTTTATACCTATTCATAGCGGTATGATAAATGGTATTTACTTAGATTGGATTTCATTCAATTTAAAGATGTGATACCGTTGCCTATTAATCCCAGATTTCACCAACGTCTCTAAAACGTCACAGGAGATGATCTCTTACCTATAAAACATACATACATAGCATCACGCCTCATTCCCATAGGGGTAGGCAGCGATCACGTCCTTCCACTTGCCACGATCCTTGCATATCTCCTTCGCTTCTTTCATTCTCATTAAACCTTTCATACAAGATCGTCGGCTTAGAATACTCTTGACCTGGCCCTTATTTCAAATGTCCTGGATTTGGACTAGGAACATTCGCCTTGGTTTTCCCCTTCCAACTTTCGCATTCACTCTTGACTCATAAATCCTTTTTGTCAGTCTCCTTTCATTCATTCTCTCTACGTGTCCAAACCATCTAAGCATACCATTTTAAATTTTAGTCACCACATCTACTTTTATATCACAACATTATACTATTTCTTACTTTGTTACTCAGTTTCAATCCACTCATACTTCTCAACGCTCTCATCTCTACCGCATTTATTTTGCTTTTGTGATTCTTCTGCCATACCCAACTTTCACTACCATACATAAGTGTTGGCACCAACACTCAGGCACGCACAGCCAGTCTGGCCCTTTGAGACACCATTTGGCTATTCATAAAGGCGTGCAGACCATTTACCATATTTCCTCCATTCTCTCTCCTTTCAATATGCCTATAAAAGCAATACTCTAATTGGCCCCTAAATGTACTTAGGGGGAACATAAAGTTTAGGGTAGATTAATGAAATCGGGCATAAACCTTTTTCTACAGCCTCTGTTTTAGGTTTTGTTATATTAATATTATAAATTCGATATAATAATCTTTATAAATTCGACGCAGAACTTAAAATCGAGACACTATGACCTACTACTTGGAAACCCCACCAATTGAGGAGTTATTAAATTATAGAAAAATAAAAGTGTAAACAAAATATTGGTTATCCTGCCCTCAGATTTTTTCAAAATTTTGAAAGAAAGATTATTCGTTATGAATTTTAAATAAGATAATCACGTTCGCCTTATGAATTACTGTGGTCGTTATAATTCAATGTACCAAGCATTTCTGTCGTCGTTTCAACTTAATGGACCTTTTCACACCTACCGACGTCTGTTACAAAATACGTTTGTGAAAGTGGGCCAATTAAAGGTCTGAGAATCATTCTGTGACAGGTGCAGCTTAACCACCGGGCTGTTTTTAAGGCCAATTGATTGATACCTTATTGGTACGCAATGAGTCATACTTAGGTTGAATTCACGACATCTTCTCGGGCCCTTTGAAACTGACGAACAAATAACGAAAGGCATGTTTTATTAATTAGGAACTGCCACATCTTGATCTTCAATATACTCTCTTGCTCACAGAAGACGTCTCCCTAATTTGGTCTGTTTCTCACAGAAGGCATAGTGTTTCAAATGCAGACCTAAACTCTTTTAGGCACAATCAGGCTTTTCAAGTTGAATTTGCAACAAGTCTTTCTTAAGCCCTACAAACCAGAAGTATAGGTAAGTATAGATTACATGCCCTATTAATTGGGAACTACCACACTTAGATCTTCAATACACTGTCTTGGTCACAGAAGACGTGGTCTCCCTAATATGTCCTGTTTTCACTGAAGCTAACATTTAACCAAGTGAAGGATTTTAAGATCACTTGATTGATTGGTGCTCAATGGGTCATACTTATGTTTTATTTTCAAAGTCCTTCTTACGACCTCTGAACCAGCTATAACTAGACAAGTATACCGCACCACCTGGTATATATCTTGTGAAGTAAACCAAACGTGAAGTGGTTTTAGTTCAAATACACCCTGTTCGTTACAGTTACTATAAACTGAAGTCTGGTATTACAAAGGTATTTGAACCATCCAACTGTTTATAACACCAATTGAGTGAACACTCAATGACGGACGAATCTTTCACGGCATATCTAAACGCTGGCACGTTTAATAGTAAGAATACATATTCCAGAAGCAGAGGTATCGGTTTTTCTGGCAAGACCAGTATAGAAAATAGGATCATCTAATATAGACGTGTATCTCTACAAAGCATTTGTATTCTAGCACGATGCTTTCTTAATGCAATTAAGATGGCTACAATCTCAAATGGCTGGCTATTACACGAATAGCGATGGATAAAATCAAAGACCACAAAATCTAGACTACAGATAGACGTGGAGACGTGGACACTGCTATATGTGGAGAGGTAGAGTTGTTGTTCTGGAGAAGAATGCCTGAAGTTTCATGGACCGAGGTCCGCACTTGTTGACTCGATATTTGTTAAACTCGGTACCATTTCTCAGCGTGACAACCAGTCAACAATGCCTCGTCGTTCAAGGAAAAGCGGAAGGCATCAGATCACGTCGAAAGTTACCATATTGATGGACATACATACATCCACACTTGGCATAACACCTCATTCCCGTAGGGGAAGGCAGAGACCACTTCCTTCCACTTGCCATGATCCTTGCATATCTCCTTCGCTTCCTTCATTCGCATTAAACCTTTCACACGGTAATAAAGTGCAAATTGACTCTTTGACGTTAAAAACACACCTACATAGCTTAGATAACAGTGAGTACTTGTAATTTTTTATGAACTTTATTGAATAGCAACAAAGGTCAAATTGACTCTACATTTTAATTAGAAAAAGTTTTTATGGGAAACAGAAAAGGGCTTTTTTCAAGGTTTTCCCTGCAAATATTCCAACTTTTCTCGCCTTTAAAACCATCCTTGGATTTCAACGAACATTTAAAAAAAAGAATTGTCAAACTTGACACATTTGGCCTGGATTTGTTCTAGGAACGTTCGTCTTGGCCTTCGTCTTCCAACTTTCCGATTCCTTCTTGACGTATAAATCATTTTTGTCAGCCTTCTTTAACTAATTTTTTCTACGTGTCCAAGCCATCTAAGCATATTTTGCTCAATTTTCAAGTCAAGTCACTACATCTTTATACCAAAATATCAGTTCAATCCACTCATACTTTTCCACGCTCTCAACTCTACCGCATATTGATGACATATGACAGACCAAATCAAATGTACACTAGGAGGTTTATTCAATAAATGCAGCAGAAAGATCTCAAGAAGGTAAAGATGGCTAGCCGTCGTCATGCGCATAGCATCTACCCCTTCTGCTACTTCACGACGATTACTAACAAGAAGAAGAGTCTCTGTATTAATTGAGATCACACGTAACCGCTAAAATGTGTTGCGTAAGAAACCTAAGTATTTTATTGCGTGAAAGAGACTCCATTAGACAACAATGTCCCAGTAACGCTTTACAGGTAGATTCAAGACACATCGGACTCTGAAAGAGCTATCACTACACTTCTTTATGTCGTTGCCACTTGTACTTCTTTATATATATTGCTTTGGGAATCCAAAAAACATACATATATTTCCAAAGATGTATTAGAACTCACTGACAGTCCATGTTAATATCATAACCTTCCACCTCCTTTAGCTCTCGTACAACATCACCTGGCATTTAAGTATCACCTGGCGTACCACACCTAGAAACGGATTTGCTTATGTAATCCTTGCAGCTATAACTCTAATAAAAATATTAACCCATTGAAGGTCAAACACTGGCGATTACAACGCATTGAAATTGCAAGCAGCTGCTTACCTGGCCGCGCTTTATTGAAATAACCTCTGTCTTTGTTAATGGTTCTATAAATATTGAAGGGGTAAGTTTAATGTGGGTCCAACTGACCAAATTCTTGATACAAAGACTGGTAGGAATAAAACATTCTAATTTAGGTGCTGTGACCAATTGTTGAAACCAAGTGATGATGAATTCGTCGTAAAATTTCCAATCTCTTGGTGCAGTTTACATAAGAAAAAGTATACATTAATATAATTTACGTTATACATCTATATCAAAAGTTATAAGTCTTGTTTATATTTATACAAATGTAAAACATGGGATTTCTGAGACTTAGAGGAAGGGAAAAAGATATGTTAGGAATTTAATGAAATGTAATATAAAAGTGTCGAAATTTAATACAACAATTTCTGTCAATATTAAACATTATTAATAACATTTTGTTTTTGAATTAAAAATTTTCGAGTTTCGGTTTTCTGAAATATTTTTATTTATATTTTATGAAAAACAGTATATTAAATTATGAAATGCCGAGCGGCTAATTAATTTAAGACTAATTAGCATAAAAAACGCTGCCACATCTTCGTGACGTTAATCCGTAAAAAAAAATACCCTATCACACCTACATCTAAAGAATTTTATAAACTGTGAGTGTTTATTAGTGATTATTTGTGTTTTTGATTAAATAAGTGATGTGAATAATAATGAAAACAGTTGAGGTCAATTTTAATATGAGCCTATAAATACAAGACGGACTTTTTTCACTATCTCAAAGTTTAGCGCAACATGACGCTACACTAGAGTCTTAATTTAATAAACAAAAAATACTATTGTATAGTTTAACTATTAGCAAACCTAAAAATCATAACATTTAGTTGTCTTTCATGAATAATTAAATCCGAAGAGGCGGGACAATCTACTGTTATTTCCTTTAAACAAGCGCGGATACATGATATTTTGATTTTGAAACATATTCATTAATAGATGGCATCATAGACTAAACAAGGGTCATTATCACAATAGAAGGCCGTTTGGACGAACGTTGCCGGTCCGTTGCCTGCCGCCATTTTGAATAAATAAACCGTTTTTTTTATAATTCGAACTCCAACGATATATAACAAGGGATTTATTTTTAAGTAAATAGACTAGGGGCTTGTTTTATAATGCAGTAGGGTCAACGAATTGTTCTAATTATTTTTTTTGGACTTCCAATGGCCACCTGGATTTTATTTGAATATAATTACTTCCTATGACAATAAGGGTAAAGGTACAATACACGTTGTTATGATAAACGGAAAGGAGATTGATTCTTCACAAAATTGCCAATATATTTGATAATTACAGGCTATATTTGTGTAAATATACAAAAATGCCAGCCTATGTGTTTGATTTCATAATAACTCTAGATAAAAGATGTTACAATAGAGAAAAAGGTTTTATCACCCGCATACTTCCCAATCTTATGGAAGTATGGAAAAATTCTTTATACATTTATTTTAAAAAAAAATGCTCCAGTTTAAGAGGTCACAGTAATTCAGTCATGATATATAAATGTATAAGATAACCTCTTCCATCTATAAAATATAACGTGGAAAATCAAGAGTAGAATATTAAATACAAGTTATATTCCATTCAGTCTTTATTAATGTTAAATATAAACAAAAATTACAAACACCTAAATAACAAGGTAAAGCTTATTACAACTAACGCCATCTAGTTCAATAACGGTGAACTACGTAGTGCTTATACCTGGCAGCCATGTTTATTACAAGTAGTTTAATAATGTCATAAGAGATGGCGCTACGAATATAAAATATATGACAAAGTGAAACCAAAATAAATTTAACACCAAAAACCAATTTTATTTACATTTGTCCCGTACAATATATAAGAGGGCCTCAAAATTATATTATGTACTACTTCAAATTGTATGTCGTGGTACAATACCACAATGCTCCAGTAAAGTACAACAAATATGTGAAAATTAGATCTAACAGTTTAAAAAAAGCGAAATTTGATTGGTTAATTAATACAACCCTAGACTAGTAACAGTCACTGTGATTCTTAAAATAATATCTACCTGTTAGAAAAGTTAGACAATACACTTATTTTGCTTATTCACATAGCATTATTTCTTACGGCATATTGTTATAAAAAAGAGCAATACGTGCCATATCAATTATGATTTAGGATCTCACGTTAAGAGAGAAATTCAAATAAATATCGATTCTCACAGTACCGTCGCAATATATTGAATAATGTTTTATATATCCGTAATAATATTCATTTATACAGCAAAAGGAGCGAAACACACAACTTTACCACAAGAAATAAAAACAAACTTGTAATCCCGTATTTTAGAGTGAAGAAATTTTACGCATTTTTAAGAAATATGTCAAAAACATCTTTTTACAAAAGGCATATTATAATGTTGAAGATTATTTAAGCGACAACAATGTTTGGATTTGAATCCAGTTGTACGTGAAGCTAAACACATTGTAACTTACAAAAACTATGTTCAAAAGAGTAACCGTTGAGTTTCTTGCCAGTTTCTGCTGAGTGAAAGACGATTCAAAATTGGTTTTTGAGACTACTTGATTTTATTTGAATTGTTATAACGATAGCATCAAAATTACAATAACACTAACAGGAATCTTTTATAGTAATAATAACCTTAATTGATAATGTACTTTAAATCAAGTTTGCTAAGATTCTTTTTAACTTGTAAAAATGGCTACAATTGAAACGAAATCTAGACGTTTACAATACGTCTCACCTAACTTGAAATGGGATCTTGTGAAAGAGAGAGAGAGAATACTTTTTTTGTACAGCACAATAAGATCGTTGTGGTATAAAAGATGTAGTGACTAAAATTGAGAAAGGTATTGCTAAGATGGTTTGGGAACGTAGAGAGAATGAATGAAAGGAGACTGAGGCTGTATCAAGAGTGAAGGGGAAGACCAAGGCGAATGTTCCCGGACGAAATCTAGGACATTTTAAATAAGGGCCAGGTCAAGAGTACTCTAAATGGACGAACTTGTATGAAAGGTTTAATGAGATTGAAAGAAGCGAAGGAGATATGCGAGGAACGTGACAAGTGGAAGAACGTAGTCTCTGCCTGCCCCTATGAAGTGAGTAATGCTATGTATGTACAATAAGGCGGCCTTATCGCTATGTAGCGATTTTTCCAGGCAACTTTTGGGTTACAGAGATTCTTGAAACATGAAAAGGGGTAGAGGCTGACGAGTTTACTGTTACAAATTCATTTTAAAAACATGTCCTACACAACATATATACAATAGTATAGTTTACTGAAGCAGAATATGTTTCAAGTATAATTATAACTAATATATCCGTTACTTGCTACTTTACTGATAAATTAACAAGTAACTAAAATAACGTATATACAAAAGAATGCAATATTTTACAATGGAGTGAGCGACTGTTATTATAATTTCGTTTTTTATATAATAGTTTTATATTAAAAGTACATGTTTAATGAAACCGATGAATTTATAAACAGTTCAATAAATATGTACTCTATGGACAAATAACTTCTCAGTTACAAATAACTTGATAATATAACAGTTATTCGAACTAAAATAACATCACGAGTCGCAGTTATTGAAAAATAGCAATAACTCCCACTAATTGTCAGTAAGAGAGGCTACAGACATGTAAATGTTAACACATTTTAAAATTTCATGACATCGTTTTCATTTAAAGAGGTCGTCATGGCAAAGAAGAAATCATTCTCTTTCCTGATCCCTTTTTTACCTAGATAATACGGATAATTTGAACTAGTGGCTAAATAAAATATGCCCTCTCTATCCTTATCAACATCTAAACCCAATACATTAGTCACTATAGGAGTATTATCGAAGCATTTCTTATCCCTCGCCTGTTGTACAGAATCACATTTAATTGCAATAAATGAATTTGGATTCCTTAGAGCTGATAACCAGATTGTATAAGACCTGATGTGGCTGCATAGCACTGTGCAGAAATTCCATAAAACTTCACCAGGTTGAAATTCTCCACCATTAACGTAGAAATTAACATGTCCTATAGGTGCAGCCATACCAAATCCATCTATATTAGTATCGATAACATCAACAAAGTCTGCATCAGTTTTGTCCAGCCTTTGTTGTGGTCCAAGATTCCTAAAACACGGCCCAGCTGGATCTAAACCTGTTATCCTGGATACAGTCACGTTAGTAAGATACGTGTAGTGTTTTGCAATGAAACTTGCTGTTTGACAGCCGAGACTGAGGCCGACTATTTCGAAATCCTTCGGGTTCATGCCTTGGTTTGTTAAGTGAACTAGCATTTTGGCTGTGTGTTTCCCCACTGTACGTATCAAACGGGCGGCTCTGGAAAACAGATTTATAATTAAACTATCTACATGTCTTGACTGTCCTAGGCCAGCTTTTGCTTATTTAAATCAATATGGGTTAATACTGTATCCGCCTGTATTACTTTCTATTTAGTTTCTATAAAATGAATATAGTACATTATTCTTAAGAGATGAATGTACGTAATGTATAGTTAAAGTTTTATAGATTTATACAAGAAAAATTATCTCACGATACGTTGTTTTATTGTATCGGTAAAGGATTAGATAGCGATAGGGCTTGATGTTTTTCACCACTTGTCGTTATATTTCAAGCAATTTACACAGAAAATTGGCAATTTCATGGTAAAAATCGCTTGAAAAAACGTTCAGTAGTTTTCCAGTTTATCGCTAACAAACAGACAGAGAGACGTAACCTTGGACTTTGTTTTATAACAGGTAAGGAATAGCTTTGTTTACATTTTTGTTTCCTAAGAACGAAAGATATATGACTTCTTATCTACGTACATAATATAATGCTTTAACTAAAGTAGTATGGTAATTTGGTGGTACATTCATCACCAACGGACTATTAAACGTTAATTTAAATCGATTGAATCTTTATCGTGCAATAAAAATCATCGTGGATATAAAATCTTAAGTCTTACCGTGGGTACTCCATAGTCGTAAACGCATTTGTGTCCAGCAACATCACGTTATAATCCAAGTCGTTATATAATATTCCGATACTCTGAGCTATTATAAAGTTTGGTGTATCCATAAATCCTCCTACGTACATAACAGTTTTCCTACGAAAGTCTATATCGGGATCTTTCGTAAGGTTATGGATTTGAAAATAATTATATCTCCTTTGCACTAAATTTAGTCCGTCTGCTTTCCCTGGAACGACAATGGACAAGTGTCTGAGACTCTTTTTTGTAATAAACGCCTCCTTTTCTGTCCCTGGACCTGAAATGACAAAAATATTATTTTTATAGCATAAGATATGTTGTCAAATTATAGAATCGAACCAGAAATGCTCATGAGAGTCAGAGTCAGAGAGCAAATGCATAGTCAGAGACATAGACAGAATTATAATCAGAGGTATAGACAGAGTTATAGCCAGAGACATAGATAGAGTCATACTCAAACACATAGTCAAAGTCAGAAATGAAATGAAATGAAATGAAATGAAATTTATTTATTGAAATGAAATGAAATTTATTTATTGATCAAGTTACATTGTATCTTAAAATGTAGGAAACGATGACACTGCAAAAGTTAGAAACTGCGTTGCAGATGTCAACGGCAAATCTCGCAAACTATTTATCTATACAATGTTACTGTAAGATTTATTAATGCTTAACACTATGAAGTTTATATGCGTGTACATGCATGTGTAATCGCGAGTGCGCATGTATGTGCGAGTAAATCTGGATGTCTGTGTGTGTGTGTACATGTGTGTGTGTGTGTGTGTGTGTGTGTGCGAAAAATTAGAATGTTATGTATAAGTAGTATTTATTTATTTACAAATTACAAGAAGTTTTTCAGTCTCATCATAAGTTAGCGTTTGGAGCCAAGTCATACATTTAACTTTACAGGCATGTGTGGATAGAGAGTAAATGCCTAACACTTTGTTAATCTTATTGTATAAAGGAGAACTTAGGTTTCTGTAGTGACGATTTGCAATTTCTGTTCTTGACTTTATAACGTTACAAACTAAGTCCGCCCGACGTTTTTTAAATTTTAAAGTCGGATCATAACCTAAACTTGAATGCTTCTTTAGAATTACTTTTAGTATAAAGAATTGACGTATTGTTAAAACTTTACAAATTGAAAATATTGCAGTAGTGGGGAAAAATATAGATTTTTTGCACATGACCTTAAGGACAGCTCTTTGAGCTCTTTCTAACTTTAGTAGAGAAGTTTTAGTAGTGCCACCCCAGCAAGTTATGCAATATGTCATTATAGATTGTGCCAGTGCAAAATAGACTGTTTTGAGGCAATCGAAGTTGATCAAGTTTCTTAGCCGCTTAAATATATATATTAATTTGCGTATTCTTGAAGTCATAGAAATTATATGTTGCTTCCAAGACATAGAACTGTCTATTGTTACACCTAAATAATTTGTGTGTGAAAAGCCGTTCAAAGCGACACAGTCACAATCGGGATTAGGTACGGGACATCTATGGACACGTATTGTAAAGTAAGAAGGAGCTTGTATCGATGGGGAAGAAGCAAAAGTAATAAATTTAGTTTTTGACGTGTTGAGAGTTAATAGGTTTTCATTTAGCCACATTGTAACATATCCTAGTGCAGCTTCAGATAATGCTTGAACCTGATCCCAGGATTTTCCATGAATTATAAGTGCAGTATCATCTGCATATGTTATTATTTTGCAGTTAGGTATAGACAGGGCACATAATTCATTTATATAAATGAGAAATAGGGTAGGCCCGAGTACGCTGCCTTGCGGAACTCCGAAATCAATTGGTTCTTCCTTGCTCATGTATTTGTCCAATATGACACACTGGGTACGTCCCGAAAGATAACTATGAAACATATTCAGAGCAATGCCCCTCACACCAAAATTTTCTAGTTTCTTTAACAATATCGGTATAGAGACAGTGTCAAAAGCTTTTGTTAGGTCTAAAAAGATGGCGGCTGTCTTAAGTTTTACATCTATATTTCCAATAATTTCATTAGTTAGGGTTATTATGGCATCTTCAGTAGACTTCCCGCTTCTGAATCCAAACTGGTTTATGGATAAAAGATTATGTTTGTTTAGGTAGTTTATCAGCCTTTTGTTTAGTATTTTTTCAAATATTTTAGACAGTGTAGTCAGTATTGATATAGGTCTATAGTTGGACGCAGTTTTTCGATCGCCACTTTTGTGAATAGGACGGACAACAGCTTTTTTGAAAGCTTGTGGGAAGACACCGTGAGAAAGACAAAGATTAAAAATAAAACATAATACAGGGGTTAGTATATGGGCTGCAGCCTTTATAATAGAGGAAGGAATGCCATCCCATCCTGCTGCACATTTATCCTTAAGATTGCGGATTTCTGCATCTATTTCGTAATTGTCTATTGAGGAAAGAAGCATAGATTTCGAGTGTCTAAAACTAGGTGGATAAACTTGATAACTAGAGTTTACTGATGGTGGACTTATACTATCTGCGAGGCTTTTACCTATATTGGCAAAATACTTATTAACTTCGTTGACTGAATCTAGTGGGTTATTGCAAATATTTAACAATTCATCAAGTCGTAATTCTTTTTGTTTGAAATTGACTACTTTTTTAATTAATTTCCAGGTTTTACCAGGGTTATTTTTTACCTTTTCAAAAGAATTTCGTTCATATTCCCGCTTAATTTTTTTAAGTAGGTTGTTACAGTAGTTGCGATAACGAATAAAAGTGATTTTCAAAATTGGATTATCTTTAGCTTTTTTAAATTTTCGATATAAACCATCTCTGTGACGAATGCATCTTAAAAGACCTGGAGTGATCCATGGTTTTATAATGCGATCTTTAACGGGAATATTATGTTCGGAGCTGTTTATATCTATGATAGAAGTGATTACGTTAATTAGACTCTCTGTGGCGTGATTTGGCTCAGTTGAAGTTAAAATATGCGAAAAGTCGGTCTGTTCTAAAGATATTACTGCATTTTGTACATTCAACTTTCGAATAGTATGTTTCGAGGAGTTTGATCTGACTTTTGTGTCACATGTAAATAAGACAGGCAGATGATCGGTGATATACGAATCCAAAATTAAAGTAGTGGTTTTGTTCACCGATTTGAAAAATACGTGATCAAGACAGTTTTGTAGTCTCGTGGGAAAGAGGTGACCTGGGAACATTCCATTGGACGCGAGCATATTTAGGTAGTCGTCTGAATACCGGTCGGTATTACCAGGGACTATATTAATGTTCATGTCACCAATAATAACAATATTTTTGTGAGCTTTTAATTTTATTAGGGTTTCATTGAGGCTATTTGTAAAAGGATTAACGTTATTATAAGATGGGGAACGATAGATGGCAATAATTGTAATATGTTCCCCGAAAGTTAGTATAAGAGTATTTGCTTCGTTTATTTCGCTTTGTTCTATACAATATTGTAGATTTGATTTAACATACACCACTATTCCATCGTTTTGTGTTTTATGGGAAGAACTGTGTGTGTTAAAACCATCTATGCAGGGAATATTCGGACATTTATTTAACCAACATTCGGAAAGAACAATTATGTCAATCTTAAATTTTATTCGATGTAATAAAGTTAGTAGGCCGGCGAAATTACAATTTAGACTACGTATGTTTATATGGAGTATCTTGAAACATTCGGTCGGGTTTGTTACATAGAGTATTGTATCTTCGGGACTACAAGTGAACGCTGGAGACAAGGAAAGACAATCAATATCATTAGCAATCGTAAAAATGTTATCCATAAGTGAGGTAAAAAATTAACAGAGGAATTGTAACCGTATCCGTGTTAGTCATAGAAAAACTGATTAAACATATGGAAGAGAAGGAAATAAAAGCTGTTAAACTTCTGTAAATGTATGCAAGAGTAGGTGTATATGTGATTACTGTGTAAGTTATGTTTGTAATGTTCAGTGGAAGTGTAAGAAACTTATATGTAATATAAAATATAATATGAAAAATTAATTTTAGATTTGACATTAAAAAAGGATATTCTCTAGGCATTGTTTTACAGGCTAGTCATGCATGAACTTGTAATCTTTTTATATCATCTTCGCTGTTAATACGTGTTAGAGGGTTGTTCTCTCTCTTACGAAGAAAAATTTTACCGTGGGATATCCAACAGAACTTAAAATCATTAGTCTTTGCGAATTCCTTAGCCAGAAAGAATACTTTTTTCATTTTTGAGGTGAGGTTTTCCGAAATAAAAACAGGTTTACTAACACCCCCCAGCTTTAAATGTTCAGTTGATAATTTATGCTGTCCTTTATTGAATTTACGGTATGCGCTAACAATTTTTTCCTTTGTTATTGTTGTTGTCAGGTCAACAATAATAGTTTTGTTATCCGGACTCTTAGTTTTAGCACGAAAGACGTCCTTGATCTCACAGGGCTGAATGTCTATGTTAAGTAACTTCCCTGTGTTTACAACTATTTTAGATAGGACATCTTTGGTTTCAGCATTTTGAGGTGGTACATTTCTTATTTCCAGGCAGGACGACCTTGAATAACTTTCCAACCTTTCTAATGAGTCCTCCAATGTCTTGATGTATTTCTGGTCGTCTAGCCGTTTCGCCTCCAATTTATCGTACCTAGTAATGAGGGTCTCATATTTTTCAGACAAAAACGAAACTGATAAACGTATATCCTCAACTACTGAAAATAGTTTGTCGATTTTTTCTGATTGCTGCGCTTGTAATTCCTGAAACATTTGCTTCATTTCGCCTATAAGGTGGCTATAATCCTCGGACGGAGTGCGTTTACGTTTCATATTACGATAAGTGACCTTAGGAGTACTATAATCAAATTGCTCGCGCTCAGGATCATTTTCTGTGCTTAAGTTCGGTTCTGAGGATGTCAAAAAGTGCGACGTAGACGGTTGCGGTTTTGGTGGCGTGCGTTTAAGGGGCATCTTATACGTATCTCAGCAGCTATAATAATTTTCAATCAATATATATAATGAATGGAAAGTGTTTATCTAGGTAGATCACTACTCGCTATCGAAGATATCGTACAATTACGCTTTATTACCAACTTACTTTGCCCGCACTTGGACATGAATTGTTAAAAGCAATGGTGTGTCCTCACCTTTTAGACTTAACGTTTTTATATCTAACCTCGTTTAAAAACGATCGGGAAACGGACACAGTTGATATTTTTTCTTTTTTTTGCTATTTAGTGAGGATTCGAACCGACGTTAAAAAGCGAAGATTGACACGAGTTTGCACGCAGAGCCACAATCGCTTTAACGAATAGGCGCAGAATTTGTGTTCTTAATCATAGTTAACTTAGTTGCTTTAAAATTATAATAGATGTCACTGTGGACGTAAAGACTTAATACACAGTGGAAATTTCCCGATTTTGTTTTAAAGCTTTCACAACTATTACCCAATACTACTTATTAATTTAATGACAACGTATTGTTCACTTCTAATTCACCGGCACCTTTGTTCAAAAAACTTAACAAATAGTATTTGAGGATTACTGTCAACACAAAACGGAAATTTTTCGAATACACGATTACTGTTTTTGTTACAAGTCATGCATATTCACAGATTTCACAGATAAAAACACTTGCACAGTATATTCGACTTTATTTTAACACTTATATGCGGTTTTTGTAGTTAAATTAATGGAAAAACTAATAAAAAGAATGTTTTAAAACACGGAGACAAAAACGAGATGTTTACACGAGCAGCGCCACCTAGCTCGCTCCTCGCACCCAACTTTTTATCGATGGGATTTATTTTCATTCTTGTAGAAATAGTCTGAGACTAAGTCATAATCGCAGTCCTATGACTGCCAGTCTGACTTCATCAGAGACATATACAGAGTGCATAGTCAGAGACATAAACATAGTCATAGTCAGAGATAGTCTGAAATATAGACATATGGTAAGTAGCTGCCCATTAACGTCCCACTGCTGGGGACAGGCCTCCTCACTCATAGGAGAGAGGGTTATTAGAGCATAGACCCATCACGCTGCTCCACTTAGGATTGGTAGGCATAGTACACAAGTGCACTCTCTATTCCTTCACTCTCATAGACCGATGTGACGGGAATCCGACACGACCTTAGAGTTATCAGGCGCAACGTTTCACTTTGACTATAGACATGGTCATAGTCAAAGTCAAACCCTGAGCCAGAGACGTATACAGATACCTAGAGTCAGAGATAATGAAATATAAGCAGAGCCAGAGTAAAAATCTTAGCCGGAGTCAGCGTTTAGTGAGCATCTGAATGAAAGTGGGAAGTCTGAGTCAGGATTAGGGTTTGAGTCGGGATCAGAGTTTGACTCGAAGCTGTAATTAGAGTCAAGGTCAGAAGCAAAATATTATTCATCCAACTGCGCTTAACAATATTATTTGAATCGTCAACTCTGATGGTAACTTTTGAACTGAAAGGAGGCTTTGGATGAGTCTAGCACGACCCTACCAACGAAGACGTGCTGCTAAGCAAACAAATAGCATTCTGATACGATGCTGTGTTTAAACCTAAACTGGTGAATTATTCTTACCATTTTAGTACGCTTCCATTTTAGATTGGATTCTATTGAGAATAAATAGACAAGAAAATCAATACTTACTCAATAGATTCAAATACGAATGGGAATCAATTACATCGAAATAAATTAAACAACCTAATAATTTTAATATTACACCTACAGTTTTCTTCATAATCCAACAATACAAAGCAAACAACTAGTAGCAGAGCTAATCTAACTAAGGATAATACTAAAGTTATTCTTTTGGTAACAAAAATATAAATATAGAGTCCAAAAATGATAATTCTAGTCGATAAATACATTAGTTATCTAGATTTTGGTTTTTGTGATGAACGGATTTGGATTTGCAAATTACAACGTGTTTGCTGTCCATCATCGTTAAAAAAGACGATAAGCTGGATCATAGGTATGAATATTTATACAGTACTTATAAGAAAACCATTTAAATTTCTGTTTATCTGTTAGTCAAGTTTTTATCTCTTTCCAGCCTTTCCGATACAACAAACATTGGGAAACTATTGAATGTGTACCCACGGAAGGATGTTCGTGTATATATTTGGCTTAGATTGTTTACTTTACGATAACAAATCTGTTTCAAGGGTGCAACGAAATATTCTTGCATTTTAGGTGTGATGAAAAATACATTTTCAGCATACCTGTATCGAAATTTCGTACTTTTGGCTTTATTTTGAGTGAAGAAAGTTTCCCATTGTTTTCCGATTAAATAATACGTAATTTGATGCAAAAGTCTCAAACTTTCGACGCATGTGCGCTTGTTTTATGTGTCAAAATATATGACGATTTGTTTTGCGGCGTCAAAATTTGTCATTTTCACTTAATTCTACTTACGAGTCATTATAACTTATTTATGTTAATTCCTTTTTTAATGTTTTATTAAGTTTCGCAGAGATATTGAGTTTTTGATTGCATAACAAATTTTTAGGTTATAATAAAGTTTATGTTTGTAACGTAGTCGGAGCATGTCATGCTGACTCTAGTGCCAAGGAAGCAACATTTGTAGGTTCCTCTGACCATTTCCAAAATTATACTCACGATTTGTGCAATTTAGCAAAATCATATCTTAGAAAATCCTGGCAAGACTACTGGTCCGATTCAAAGTTGATTAAGGGCAAATACTATGCTTCAATTCAGCCTGACATACCTATTCGTCCCTGGTTTTTCTTTCAGAGATATGCAGATCGTTGGATAACCACCACTATTAATCGTTTACGTTTAGGTCATGCCTGTACTCCTGTTCATCTTAATAAAATCAGGATTAGAGATAGTTCTCTCTGTGAGTGTGGATTAGACGAAGGCACTGTATCTCATATTCTTTTTTCATGTCCTAAATTACAGTATTCTCTTTATGAAATTCTTCCGTCATACATTCCTCGTCCCGTTAATATTCAGAGTTTACTAATGCTTGTATTTACTCCTTTCAGTAAGTTTCTATGTAGTTTTATTAGAGTTAATAAGATTAGTTTGTAAAATAATTTCTCTTTATATATAGTATAATATGTAGAATTTTTTCATCTCCTTTTTTTATGTACTAACATATATAGTTTTATAATATAGTAGTAAAAAGTCTGACTATTTTTAAGTAAAGAAAATTTAATTGCGGTATTCATATTATACCAACCAAAATCTATACGTGTCTCTCCCTGTCTACACGTCATTGGCGAAATAATTGGGCCCGATTGGCACCAATAAAAGCCATAAATTAAAGAAGAAGAAGAAGATTCAATATCTGACCTTTTGATCACGGTGTAATGAAAAATTGTATACTCACCACGGGAGAAAAGTATGGCATTGCCATCCGTGTTTTTATCATGCGACAATTATCACGTTGGCGACTATTTATATTACATATCAATAACTGTTACTGCTGTTTTAAAATATTTGTTATGTGAAAATTATATCAGTTACTGTTACTGCTATTTTGACGTAGTTGTTATTTTATATTTACTTAAATCGTTTCGATATAAGTCTGATAAACATTTTAAAGGTTGTACTCTATATTAATATATTCTGATCATTTGATTAATATTTATTGGACAACTAATTAAAATTAAAACGTATGATTAAATATTTGAATGGAATGCTTATTTAATTAAATTATTCATAAAAAACAAATCCTTCTCAACCATGGTTTGATGCAATATAATGATTACGGTGACAAGGGCTCGTTATATAATACTGTAGTCGCCAAGTGGTCGGAATTCGTCTATATTTAATTAAAATTATAAGTTTGACTAATAAAAAGGTTCTATTATCACACAAATTAAAAAGAGAAAGAGATTTTAGTTGCCACTACAACAAAAATACAAGAAGATCGTGGAACAAGCAATAAAGGTAAGTAGCAGCCAATTAACATCCTAATGCTTAGGACAAGTCTCCTCCTTCACAGGGGAGAGGGTAATTAGGGTATAGACCCATCATGCTGCTCCACTGAGGGTTAGCAGGTATAGTACATAAATGCACTCTCTATTCCTTCGCTATCATAGTCCCATGTAACGGCATCTCTTGAACCCAGGACCTCATGTGTGTAGCTAAATATCCTTACTATTAGACCAATGAAGTAGTAAACAGCAATAATAGATAAATAGATATATTTTTTAGCTATTCGGTACAGTGAAGTCATTTTTTTCCGTTTATTTTTGGCTCATCACCAGCTTTTACATTAAATACATTTTTATAAAGAGAAGATTATAAGAAGTACTTAGTTTAAATGCAAAGCTACTTTAAGGTAAGCACCATATGCAAACTTATTTAACAATTAAAAATTTCTGGCTACGTAGATTTAAGAATTTAAACGTATTAAATCTAAATACCTTACAGCTAATTTATAAATACTATAAACATAAGAAAACACAAAATAAAGAATAATAATTATTATATGAGAGCAGTGACAAGTATGTGTGGATTAAAACTGAGTGACAGTAAGAAATAGTGTGATAAGAGAGCGTTGTGGTATAAAAGAAGACGTAGTGACTAAAATCGGGAAAGGTATGCTTAGATGGTATGGGCATGTAGAGAGAATGAGTGAAAGCAGACTGATAAAAAGGATCTATGAGTCAAGAGTGAATGTGAAAGTTTGCAGGGGAAGACCAAGGCGAACGTTCATGGACCAAATCCAGGACATTTTAAATAAGGGCCGGGTCAAGAGTACTCTAAACCGACGAATTTGTATGAAAGGTTTAATGAGAATGAAAGAAGCGAAGGAGATATGCAAGGATCGCGGCAAGTGGAAGGACGTGGTCTCTGCCTACCCCTATGGGAATGAGGCGTGAAACTACATGTTATTTAGGGCTCTAACAATTGATTTTAAGAATGTAGGCTGAGTATTATTATTATTACACATATCTAAATCTTTACATTTATTATATAAATTACAAAGTCTAGGCACTGGAGAATTTTCATCAAAAACTGTTAAACGGTGCGGACATGACAATAAATTTATGCGATTTCTCCGATTAAAGTGGCTTAATACTTCTGGACAGTGCATTTGGTTGTTAAACAGTCTATATAAAAATATGAGGTCTAGTTTCTTTCTGCAGGTTTCTAATGAATTTAATTTAAAAAATTTCAGTCGCGAAATGTAACTTCTGAGCCTTCTAGTTTCCCCAGCTGAAAAGGTAATATGCTAGAGAAACCGTTTTTGGACTCGCTCAATTCTTAGCACGTGAGTTGAGTAAGGGGGGCGCCAAACAATTGTACAATATTCTAAAATACTGAGAACTAAAGACTTATAAAACCATATTTTTGTGCTCGCTTTAGTGAACTCTCCCCCATTACGAATCATATAAATAAATTTGCTTTTTTTTAATGTAATGTTTTTGTTTTGCAAATTTTAAATAAATTAAAACTCAGCAATATTGATTGGTCTACTATACTTTCTAAAGACTGCCACGTTGACAGCATGCTAAACCTGTTTTATGAAAAATTAGTTATAATTATAAAAAACAATACACCATATACACAAAATTGTAAGGGTAAGCACCCAGCATGGTTCAACAGATCACTGGTTAAATGTCTGAATGAAAAAAATAAATATCATGATAAATATAAGTTGTACGGTAATCCTAGAGATTATGACACATTTTCGTTGTTGAGATCAAGGGCTCAACGCTTGATAGATAGCTGCTATAATATGTATATATATAATGTTGAAATGTCTCTGATTAGTTGCAATAACAAATTGTTTTGGAATTTTACTAAAAGTAAAAGAAAAAATAACACTTTACCCCAGTCCTTAAGTTATGATAAGCGTGTAGCAACTTCTGGTTTTGATATTTGCCAGCTTTTTTCAGATTATTTTGCTTCTGTATACGTTAGCAATGCAAGCACTTTGAGCACCTCATTTACTACTAATACTATTAATAACCAGATTAATGTCTTAAGTAAAATAGTAATTTCAGAAAAAGCAGTAGTAAGTAAGCTTAAGGGTATTGATTGGAATAAAGGTCCTGGACCGGACGGTATCCCTTCTTCCTTCATTAAGTCTTGTGCAAAAGAATTGGCCTTGCCTTTAACTATAATTTTCAATCACTCCTTAAGTAGTGGTGTTTTTCCCGAATTTTGGAAAATTGCTCATGTAATACCTATTTTTAAAGCAGGAACTAAAACGGAATGTAGTAATTATCGCCCCATATGCATATTGAATCATTTTGCTAAAATATTCGAAAGTATTGTGTATGATTATATTTATTTCCTATTTAAACCCCTTATTCATTCGCAACAACATGGCTTCGTTAAAAATAAGTCTACTATCACAAATTTATCTGAATATACACACTTTTTGGTTGAAAATATTGACAAGAAAAAACAAGTTGATGTGGTATATATGGATCTCCAGAAGGCTTTCGATAAAGTAAACCATCAATTATTGTTTAAAAAACTGGAACGTTATGGTATCCATGGCGATTTACTCAGGTGGTTAATCTCATATATTTCTAAAAGATCACAAATAGTTGCATTAAATGGATTTTATTCCAAACCTATTTCAGTGACTTCTGGAGTTCCACAAGGATCACATTTGGGACCATTACTCTTTTTGATGTTCATAAATGACATAGTTGATGTTATTAAAAATAGATGTCTTCTTTATGCAGACGACTTAAAAATCTTTAGTACCATTAATAATGTAAATGACTGCGTAATACTTCAGTCAGATCTTGATTCTGTTAAGCTTTGGTGCACTCACAATGATATGATTTTAAATGTGGATAAATGTTTTGTGCTTACCTTTACTAAAAAACGAGAAAAAGTAGAATTTGATTACTCGGTTTTTAATTCTAAGCTAATTCGTAAGTCTTGCGCTAAAGATCTTGGAGTTACATTTGATTCAACTTTGTCATTTAGAGATCACATAAATAATATTATCAAAAAAGCAAATCAAATGATGGGCTTCATATTCAGAATTACCAAAGGCTTTAAGAATCCGCATAGCATCATACACTTGTACAAAAGTCTAGTGCGTAGCAATCTTGAATATGCAGCTATGGTATGGAATCCTTACCAAAAAACTTATGTTAATAGTATTGAAGCAGTTCAGAAAAGATTTGTGCGCATAATTATATGCAAATTTGAAAGACACCTTCAGCATTTATCTTATGAAGACAAATTAAAACATTTCAAAATGGACCCTATATTCTTGCGACGAAATCTTTTGGATATAATGCTTCTATACAAAATAATTAATAGTTTATGTGATACATCTCTTCTTGCACACATTGAATTAAATTGTAAGATACCTACACGATCGACAACTAAATACGACATTTTTCCGCTACATCCAAGTCGCACAAATTTATCGCTTCACTCCTGTTTAAATCGTATCCGCCGCCAATATAACTCCTTAAATACTAAATTAGATATTTTCGATCCCAATGTAACAAGGTTCCGTCGCCAAGTTCTTGTATTATTACGAAAATTACCATAGATTTTTCTCTCTCTCTTTCAACTGGTAAATTTGCATTACATGTAACTGTTTTTCTTAGTTTATAATTAATTTAATTTATATTTTGTAATTACTGTATAAGCCTATTAGTGACGTTTATGTTATGTAATATTGTTCCTTGTTTACCTCCTTCTGTATCCATAAATTTGTACATAAATGTTGTTGGCTTATCTAATAAAATAAAAATAAAAATAAAAAAAAATTTATATCTTTAGCTTTTATTTCAGTATAGTTTTTATTAGAACATTAAGCGGATTTGTGTTTTTATCTTCGATTTAAAAATACGATGGGCGAAGTCTGAGACGCTGCATAATTAGTAATAAGTCTGAGATTAAGTGTTAATGCTTTTCATTTTTATAGATGCTTATATGTTTATATCCTTAAAGGTTAACCCAAAACACATTTGAAGGAGTAAAGATAAAAAAGTAAATGTAAACGTAGAATCATAATAATAATCTTCATTATTAGTTTGTCCCTTGCCGTCCTCTTATAATATAGGAACTTTCTACATAAAATAAAGCATGGTAGTTAATGCTATTTTTCAATAACTGCTACTCGTGATGTTATTTTAGGTTGAATAACTGTTATATTGTCAAGTTATTTGTTATATGAGAAGTCATTTTTTTCATTGAACTGTTTTTAAATTTATCGATTTCATTGTGTACTTTAAAACGATAATAAAACCTAAAGGAAGTATTGTATATTCTTACGTGTATTTTATTTCATACTAACCAATCAAGCTACAAATAAAATACGTTATCCCGCTCTTTAATTCTTTTGTATAATTAAAAATGCGTGCGTACAATGTACTCATGTCAGAAGTGATACTTCTTTGGCAAAGTAATTTGATATTTATACAAATCTTAAACTTTACATTTCCGAGACTTAGAGGTAGGGAAAAAGGAAGATATGTTAGCAATTTAATATATTTTCATTAAAATATTAAAAGTGACGAAAAATAATACAAATAACTTACGTTATAATATTGATGACATCTAAATATGTTCATTTGAATGAATGTATATGTGTGTGCGTGCATATATCTCTCTCTCTCTCTCTCTCTCTCTCTCTCTCTCTCTCTCTCTCTCTCTCTCTCTCTNGTGTGTGTGTGTGTGTGTGTGTGTGTGTGTGTGTGTGTGTGTGTGTGAGTGTGTGTACGTGTGTGCGTGCGTGTGTGTGTGTGTGTGTTGGTGGGTGTGTGTGTGGGTGTGTGTGTGTGTGTGTGTGAGAGAGAGAGAGAGAGAGTTAAAGCGAGGGAGAGAGTTATATACTTTTTTAAAAGATTATTGTTCGGTCCTTTGATAATGTAAAGTATTTAGTTTATAAAATAGAATCATGGTTTATTACTATATAAAAACTGTTGATAATACGGGTTAATACAAAATAAAAATTTAACTTTAAAGTATCTAATTATGATAATTTAGGTCATAGACCAAGTGATTCGACGATAGACCGTTACCTTTATAACCTAACTCGGGTCACTGGTTTTACCCCTCGTCTCAACGATTCCTCAACGCTCATAAAGACTTTATTTAACTGAGATTACTTTATTAACCTTTTCAGTGACGAGGTAATAATCGAATATGTTGCATAAATTGCGGAAGGAGAAAAAAATACCCTATTTATTAAGTGTGCGCAGAATCTTGATTGTTTTCCTCAGATGTAGATGTATTTTCGTAATTCTTTCTATTATGGTTAAATGACAGCAAATCGACGGCGTCGCTGGCGCAGTGGTGCGAGATTGTATTTTGTATTTATAGAGATGTAATTTGTCTTAGTCTGGACTGGTGGGTGCTTCGGCCGTGGCTAGTTACCACCTTACCAGCAAAGACGTACCACCAAGAGATTTGTGTTCCGGTACGATGCTGTATAGAAACCGTAAGGGGTATATCGCCTCTTAACAGATTAGCGCGCTTCCATCTTAGACTATATCATCACTTACCATCAAGTGAGATCACATTCAAACGCCTAAACTGTCAGCAATAAAAAAAAGGAAGTCATATCAAGCTACTTTATTCATAGAGCGACGATATAAAGACGGTATGCACGCTAAGGGTTAAACATCAGAACTGGGATAAAAAAATTAAAAATTGATATAGTTTTACTCTATTCTAGGTCTAAGTCAATAAATATATAATGACTAGAAATGAATTATCTTATTAGTGAATGCACAATGGTCAGTTTAATTACGGCAAACATTCAATTCATTGTTACCCCAGCCAGGGTAATTACCCCTGGAATAAGAACCTCGATTAAAAAACGAATAAATGTACATGCTTTGAAAAAGATTGCTTTTGTATTTAAAGCCTAGAATAAGCTCAAAAAGGAGCTGACAGCAATTATTGTTCGTAGCAATTTTTTGTATATTAATCGAGAAATATCGATCTTAGGTTAAAATTGATAATGACCAAAACTGTAGCAAATTTAATTCTAAACAACTTTGGTTATTATCAATTTTCGCGTTAAATTGAAAATTAAGGAGTTATTAAATAAACAAAAAAATGGGGTGTTATGTACACGACCGTTTGTTGTACGTGGATACATTTAGTAACGGAGCTTCCCCCTACGCCGCGTGCGATGTGTTACAGTCTTTACTTAGCGTGATAAATTCTTTGATCTTTTAGCTATCCAGTGGTGTAATTAAATTTCGGATGAAAGTGATAGAAATGTAGCTACAACACCAAACTCTATCACCCGATTTTGTCATCACTTGTTTCATTGAATTGCTTTCCTATTTGGATGGATTCGATTTTAAAGACGTATTCACGTCAAAAGCACCTTTAAAGCCAAAATGGCAAGCGCTAAAGTAAAAGTTAAGCTAAAGTTAAGCTATTTAGAAGAAAAAATGGAAAAAGCGTATGAACGGTTATAATTACTATACCACTTTTTATACACACATATAAAAACAATATTTCCTTTTGGTTTTCATACATATTTATACTAAAAACAAACCATACGTTGTTTTTGTTGAATTGTGTACTTTATTGATGGTGTTAATCATAACTTGAAAAACTCTTAACGCTGTCTGCAAATCAATTAACACTAACAGGTAATTTTTCGTACTAAATTACGTGTTATTTTAGTAAAAATATATTCATATCCAGAGTTTATAAAAGCTTGATAAGAAGATACGCGAGGGTCAATTTTTTTCGGGCTATCTATATATATTTAATTATTCTGTATGTTTATATGTGATATAACTCCTTCTAAAGGGCTTAATTCCCATATTTCCACAGGAACGGGCTATATATGCAAAACACAATCACTTACTGCGAAATCTCCAAAACCATTCCCCCGATTGACTTGAAATGCGGCATACGTATTCCTTTCCCGATGTCAACTCTCACTAGCAACGGATTTCCTCATATTACCACGGGGTCGAGAATTACGTGGAGAACAATCAATATATATAATATGTATAATATGTAAGGGTTATACCGCTTTCTTTTTTTCATGAAATCTTCAAAATTATTAGTCCGATTGGTTTAAAATTTGGCATAGTTACTGCTGCAGCAACGTAGATGCTCATAATGAACGGATTGCCCCATATTAACAGTAACACCGCGGGGAAGAGTCAATATATATGTAAGCGTTATACCACTTTCTTCTTTCCACAAAATCTTTAAAAGTATGCGTCCCATTGATTTAAAATTTGGCATAGTTACTGCTGCAGCAACGTAGACGCTCACTATAAACGGATTATTCTTATATGTCTACAGTATCGCGGTATGTGATCGAAAAACTATTACTTACTGCGATATCTCCAAAGTTATTCATTCGATTAACCTAAAATGACTTCACATTTCTTTTGCGATGTAAACTCTTACTAGGATCGAGAACTGCTGAATAACAAACATATTGAAGGAAAGTCAAAATATAATAATTTGTATAACTTACAGTCAGACAAGTAGCCTGATGGATACCCCTCAAGTTCCTTTGTACTGTACATCGTAAAACTACCGTTCACCAAAATTAACATACATAAAATAAATAAATTCATTGTCACTATATGCACTATATTATTGACTGCACTAAAACCGCGTCTACACTCACACAATGTCAATGTCTTAATGTTATTCAGTACCCAATCGACCTCAGACTTTTAATGTCATAAAACACGTTAACATTGACTTTAGTTACGAAAAATAGGGTTTTAGAAGAAAAATAAGATAACTAAAAACACAGATTACATTAATCGTACAATATTTTCCACGGGAAAAAACACTACATCTTTTAAAACACCAAATTTGCCATTTATTTTATATTAGGATTCCAAAGAAATAGAATTCAGTGGCTGTGGAAAGTCTACTAAAGATATATTTTGGTTAACATAAAAGTTTTATTTCACTTAGTTTTTAATTACTTCCTTTCATATTATTATTATACACTCTGACACTCACGCCCGTTTACGAGAAAATATATATATTTATTATTATATATAAATAAATGTATAATAATTACTTATATACAAAAATATGGAATAATACATATACCTACATAAACAATTACATAAATAAATATAACGGGCGGAGGATACACCCCGGCAGGGAGACCAAACGGCCGGCGATCAGCTATCCTTGCCGAGTCCAGCAACACCGCCTTTTGCATCCTTGCTGCGAGCGAACTGCCACGGAACCTCAGTCTTCTCAGATGGTGAGCGAGACTGACTGGGATCAGACCATTCGCAGATATTACGATTGGGATGGTTTCAGTGGATCCCACTCCCCACATGGCGGTAATCTCGTGCGCCAGATCCAGATATTTACGTTTTTTCTCTGTCTCAGCTCGCACGAGATTCTCGTCATACGGGATCGTGATATCCACTAAAAACACCCGAGACTGTGCCCGGTCCATTATCACGATATCAGGCTTGTTGATATTATTATTATTTTTTTTATTTATTTAATCAACAAGTAAGTAACATTAATTACAAGTGAAACCCTATCAGGGTGTTGCAATATTAAAATATAAAATTTTCTAAATGAAACAATGTCGAAATTATTCTATACTGCCTATGTCTCTTGTAGTAACAATTGAAAAAAAAAGTTATAACATTATTATTATTAAAAAAATTATAAAAAAAATTATTAGACATACACTTTCATTCAAAATCTAATCTATATACATTACTTTACAACGAATATATATATATCTAAGTAATACATTTTAAAATTCGTAATATTTACGTAAAATGACCGACAGTAGTCAATTTTAAAACCCATTTTTTCTATCCATAACAGGCCTGCGCTTGGCTGCAATCACACCTGATGTGAAGTGTTGATGCAGCCGGTAGGGTGGACCACGCTTACCTTTTTTTTAAATGGGAAATGCTTTTACGCACACCGTCCAATCAGAATATGTTAAACAAGCACTTCACTAGTCGGGAGTGTGGGACTCACTGTCTAGCAGAATACCCACTAAAACCCAGCAGGCCCTCGTCATCCTAAAGTGGAACAACAGCGGCTCGCTTGCGCAATCCAATATGATATCCCGGATGAAGCCGAATCGAGATTCTAGTCAATGGTAGGAGGCGCGCATAACCGCGCCTTCTGCCCCCAAGCCTTCTGCGACGGATAGCAGAAGCGTCAGGAGCCAACTCCTTCTCCCTTTCACGAGCCTCCTTTAGCGAGATAACAGTCTCGCAAAAGAAGGCTACGGCTCTCCACTCTGCTTCGCTGGCGACCATCGCACTTACTATAAAGCGAGAGGTCAGGAGATGCCACTCTGCATTTGAAAGTACCCGCATTGTAGGAGTCAGAAAACACGCAAGCTGGTAAAGCGTTCCAGACCTTTGCGGTGTGCTTTGAAACGATTGGGTAAAACGTTTGGTACGGAATCGTGGGATGTCCATAACGATGCCAACCGTTTCTGTGCTTTGATGATCTTAAGTAAAAAGACGACGGAGGAACAAGATCGTACAGTTCCTGCGCCATAAATTCTGTAGAATACCGACAGAGAGACAACGTTGCGTCGATGCTGCAGACTTGCCATTCTCTGATCGAGGTTTTTATCGCCAATGAGTCTCCTGGCCCTGCGATCCACCGAATCCAGAGCATCAAGCTGGTATTTGGCAGAGCCGTCCCAAAGGTTACAGGACTCCATGCATGATCGAACTTGAGCTTGGTATAGATTCGAAAGCTGTTCCGGCGTGAAGTAATGTTTGACCTTATTAAGGACACCAGGCTTTTTGGCAGCAGTTTGGGCTTTAGACTCGATGCATTGCCGAAAGTTAAGTATAGAAGATAAGTTTACACCATGGAGATCAACACTGCCGGTAATCGGAACAGAAATATTCCGGGAAGTGGGAGTGAGGGGAAATGTTCTCTCCAGGTATTGAAAGAATTTTTTAAATCAGTCCAGTATTTTATAGCTTGATTATTATAAATCGTTAAAAATAAAACCAATAATTCAAAATGCAAAACTTCCTTTTATAATATTAGAGAAGAGATTTATTTGTAATACACAATTGACACTCTGGATTGACATTTTTAAATGGGTTATATCTTTTGAATGGAATGTCCGATTTTAATAATTTAAAAAGTATTTTACAGGTATTGAAATGGTATTTAATAAATAGAATAAGGATTAATACAGAGGATTGAATAATATGGTCTGATTACCATCGGCACTTTTATTAACTTTTAAAATGCAAATAAGTAATTATAGTAGCATAACTACAGTAGTTGGACATATGGTATTGCAGACTTTATAGTAGATATTGATACTGTCTATAATATTGTAGAACATTTTTTTGTTCTATTATCAATAGTTTCCGCAGCGCACAGGATGACAGGTTTTATGTGACAATTTTTTTCACTCCTTGGGTTACATTAATGCATTTTTCTTAGGGTTCCGTATCTTTATTAAAATAGTAATATAGCCTATGTCACTCAGTGAAAATACAGCTTTCTAATGGTGATGAAATATTTTGGTTATAAACTATAGAAATAGAGAGTTGTGTAGATATGCTCATCATATCAATGGTGCAAGTACTCCCTTCGTTTACAGATGATAAGAATTTGGATAGTCCATTTGTTAATGGACTGGTGGGAGGCTTCGGCTGTGGCTCGTCACCAAGCAAAGAGGTTAGTTGTCCGGTATACTGCTGTGTAGAAACCATAGGAGGATTGCCTCTTTCCAGATTAGAGCGCTTCCAATTTTGAATCTTCCAAGATTGCATCATCACTTACCATCAGATAATATTATAGTCAATTGTACAATAAAATACGAACGAGATTTGCTTGGAGTATCTTTATAGGATCAAATTTGAAACCAAGAGATCCGCAGAAGGGGTAGAGTTACCTATATAGCTCAAAGGGGGACCAAGGTACAGGAATAGCGACCTCGTACCAGTTAAAGCAGCTGTGGTAGACCACCAGGTGGACAGATGATCTGAAGGGTTGCAGAAAGCCGATGGTTACAAAAGGCACAAGGTCGTGTATTATGGAAATCCTTGGAGGAGACCTATATCCAGCAGTGGACGTTCATTGGTGAAGTTGATGATGAAAGGACAAATGATCCTATTTAACCCTTTTTTTTTGGTAAGACGGGAAAGAAATCCTCAATAGGATACCGGGACGCCGCGGACGTCCCGGTTATGCCGGACTCTTACCGGCTAAAAACGACCCACCATCCTACGCACTGTCACAATGGCGACACGACAGGTTGGCTATAGAGTAAAACTGCGCACGCCGCCGTGACTCCCCGTGAGGGGCCCCTACCTTGATCCTAAGGATCGAGCTACCTATGGGGCAGCGCGAAGGCGCGCCGCCCGACAACCTACGGAGCCTCGCTACGTGGGACGACGGCCTCCGCGGTCCGCCGTCCCAGAGGCTAGTGCTAAGGGGGAAGACGGCGGTCCTGGACCGCACGTCTTCTCGCCGGACGCCTACGACGGAGGGCGTGGGCGGCGGGATCCGCCTCCCGACGCCGCTCCGCGGCCTCTTTCAGCGACATCACCTCGTCGCTAAAGGAGGCCACCGCACTCCAACACTCCCTCCGCTCCACCATCGCTCGCACGACGGTGGGCAGAGACAGGTCGGTCGACCCTAATACGGCCACTAGGGCAGATCTCTGACTATCCCAACTGGGGCACACCGCAAGCGTGTGTTCCGCCGTGTCCACGGCGGATCCACAATCGAGGCATTCCTCAGTGGATCCTATTTAACCCTATTTTAAGTCATAATGTGCATTATTCTTGGTATTGCGCTATTGCGCTTCTTGGTAACTGTCGTAACAAATAATGCGTTGAAATAACATCAGACAATATAAAAAAACAATCATAAATCAGTTACTAACGGTGCGTTTGTCGCGTCCAAAGGTCGTTAAGTTTTTTGTGGTATTTTGTAAAGTGTGTGTGTTTATTTGTGTTTTTAATTATATAAGTGACGTGAATGTCAATGAAAACCCTTGATATAATTTTTAATCTTTTAGATACAAGGCTATAAATAGAAGACGGAGTTTTTTCACTATCTCAAAGTTTAGCGCAACATGACGCTATACCAGAGTCTTAATTTATCAAACAAAAGATAACATTGTATAGTTTAACTATTAGCAATTATTAAAGTCTTTCACGAACGTTTAAGTCCCAAAAACCACTTCAACGTCATTCGACCCGCAGGGCAACCGACGCAAAAGCGTCCGTCCGGGGCGGGGCAGGCAACGGTTATTACTGTAACAAGCGCGGGCAAATTACGGGGGCCAATAAAACACAGTCAGGCTTCAAAACCATACGGGGATGCAAGATTTTTATTTGGTCTTTATTAGTGTGTTGGTAAATAGCCACAACCGAAGCTTCCCACCATTCTCTTTGTTCGCATATCTTCTCTTTGTTTAGTAACCAACAGGTGGGAGGCTTCGGCCATGGCTATATACTTTACCAGCAAAGACGACGCCAAAGCAAAAAGATTTTTGTTCCAGTATGATGCTGTGTGATGACCTCTTACCAGATTAGCGCGTTTCCATCTTTGTATCATCACTTACCGTCAGGTGTGATTACAGTTAAGTCAGCAACAAAAAACGTGAGCTCTGTAAAGTATAATCCTTTTCAACTAGCATATAGTTAAATAAATGCAACTGACATGCCCTTAGGAAATATTAATAAACATTTTAGCATGCTTACATTGTGAAGTACTTCCTTCAAAGGCTTCGTAATACATTTCTTATCTTATATTAAAGAGAGGTTAACTCAAGGCTGCCTTTCGTTGCAAAAAATATCCCTTATTAACGTATATTATCTAATTAAAACGTATTTCAAGAGATGAGGCGTAGATTTTAATCGATTCATTACAGATTACGCTTCACGGACTGCTATTTGTTAATTAACACGAATTAGGCGTAACAACGAAATTGAGATATAGCTTTTTTGGAATAATGCTAAAATAGATCCATCCTCACAGAACTTAACATTAACTAGCGTCGTCAATTATATACAACTAGCAAACCCGACAGACTTCATTTGGCAAAAAGATTTGAAATGTGGCAGATTTCAGTTTAAAAAATTACAGCAGTACTAAATATCTATAGCTCTTACATTTTTGTGACTATTCAATTTGGTCGGGTTGTGACTATTCCATTGATTTTGAACTTTGTACAGCGGTAATAAAGTGCAAATTGACTCTTTGGTGTTAGGAACACACCAACATTGCTTATACAACAGTCGTCGTCGTCGCTTCAACCGATGGACGTCCACTGCTGGACATAGGTCTCACGTAATGACCGCCACAAGGCCCGATCTTGCGCCGCCTGGCTCCAACAGCTACCGGCGACCCTCTTTATATCATCGGTCCACCTTGTGGGTGGTCTGCCTACACTGCGAGGTTGCCACTCCAGTACTTTCGGTCCCCAACGTCCACCGGTCCTTCGGACTATGTGCCCCGCCCATTGCCACTCGAAAATCTCAATACAATGCTCGATGACCTCAGCAGAGTTTCTCAACAGGTGGGCCTGAAAATGAACATGGATAAAACGAAAATCATGTCTAATATCCATGTACTGCCACATCCAATCATCGTTGAGAACTCCGCTCTCGAAATTGTAGACGAGTACACATACCTGGGACATATAGTCCAGCTAGGTAAGTCCAATTTCGAGAAGGAGGTCAACCGCCGAATCCAACTCGGTTGGGCAGCGTTCGGGAAACTACGCCAGATATTTTCGTCCGATAATCCTCAGTGCCTGAAGACCAAAGTCTTCGAACAGTGCGTGTTGCCAGTGATGACCTACGGTTCTGAGACGTGGTCGCTGACTATGGGCCTCATGCGGAAGCTCAGAGTCACTCAGCGTGCGATGGAGAGGGCTATGCTCGGAGTTTCTCTACGTGATCGAATTCGAAATGAAGAGATCCGTAGTAGAACCAAAGTCACCGACATAGCCTTACGAATCGCGAACCTGAAGACAACAGTGGCCACTTGTAGTTTATTATGAACTATATTGAATAGCAATAAAGGTCAAATTGACTCTACATTTTAGTTAGACAACGTTTGTATGGGCTGGTGCACCCCAGTATCAACTCCTTCCATTTGACCGGATTCAAAGTCGGGCAATTCGAATTGTCGGCTACCTCCAACTGACCAACAAACTAAAGACTTTAGACTACAGACGAACCATTAGTTCCCTCTGAACCTTCTATAGAGTCTATTATGGGGAGTGTTCAGAGGAACTGTTTAAGTTCTACGACCGACCATCTTGTCGTAGAAATAAATTCCACCCACACACTCTGGACGAATGGCACTCGTCAACGAGTCGGTTTGGGCGATTTGGACGTTTCCGCGTACCTGCAAAATGTGGAACCAACTACCAGCAGCAGTGTTCCCCCAAAACTTCCACATGCAAACGTTTAAGAGGCAATTGAACTTCCACCTCCTCGGCCAGCAACGCATCGGCAGCTCCCCCAGTGCTGCAGGTGTCTGCCTGTTATAATTATATGTCGGAGTGCAAGAGTCTGTGGATCGCTGGTTCGTGTGTAATAATCTGTGGAACGCTGGCGCCATCTGTGTATCGGCGTGCGGGTAGAGTCAATAAGTGGCAGTCCGGCCCGTCTCTCGGCAGTTCTCGAGTGGCGGTCGGCCGAAGTGGTCGACTATTGAAACCGTCGCGTTCCTATAGTGTATATATATCTATTAGTGTTAATGAGTTTGTGTAAATTGATATCGGGAACATCAAGTGATTGAACATTATAATCCGAGTTAATTAATAAAGTGTTTGATTGCACCAACATTACCCACGAAGGCCCACAGAATAAGAAATTAAATAATGGATCCAATTAATAACGATGTCGGCGGAGAACCCTACGCCCCTGTGCTTTATGCTTCTCCGTTCTTTCTTATTCTCCGACATATAAAAAAATGGGAAACAGAAAAGAGCTGTTTCAGGGGTTTCCCCTGCAATTATTCGAACTTTTCTCGCCGTAAAAACCATCCTTGGACTTCAAGGAACATTAAAAAAAAAATTTGTGAAAAATGACCTAGGCGTTGTTGAGTTATGCGTTTTGACCAACACATTTTGCGACAATAAGTCTATTCCTACAACATCTAGCACGAACTTCTTACATTCATTAGGAAGATAGACAGATAGATGTATACTTTATCGAACGCTACAAAAAAGGATCACAGTGAAATTCAATAACTTAACATTAAATACATTTAGTGTGCAATTGGGCGGTCTTATCGCTGAATAGTCATCTCTACCAGACAATCCTTGCGGTTAGGGAGTTAGTCAAAGAAAACAGAGAAATGGTAGGCGGTGTTATTAAAAATTAAAAAGAAAAAAATAGACCTACATATACTACATAGAATATCTACATACATAAAGATATCTAAGATAATACAAATACTTACACACATATAATAATTACATACATATATATAAACGATTGTTAATTAATGAAATTAAATTTGTGAATATGTATTTGAATGGAAAAAAAAACTGATTGAAGTAGATAGCATAATAGTAGTAGCAGTCGAAAAAAAAGGCCGTCCACCAGCTTTTTTTTGTCTCTGGGAAATGTAATTTACCCACTAACCCCGACCGACGACAAGTCAGGAGTGTGGGACTCGGTGAGGGAGGAGGCCTTGCAATACCCACTAAAACCTAGCATCTTTCTCTCATCCGTTAGTGAGACACCAGGGATTCAGCTTTTGCATTCTGCGATGGTGTCCCGGTTGAGTTCGAGAGAGGATGCACTCAGGCAGGAGGAGGTGCGCAAACATGAACTGCCTTGTACTCCGCATCGTTCGGCGGTAAAAGAGAGCATCTACTGCATTCTCCATCTCTCTCTCGTGGGCTTTCGCCGCCGATCAGCGCCACCAGGAGGTGACACTGAGGTGTGATGCGCTGAGTCAATAGCTGCCCCACAAACAAGTGACTCCTCCCGGCCGATTTAGTGCATATCCGGTTAGAACCTGCACCACTCTGCGAGAGAGCATCGCGTGCTCTCTGGAAAGCCATTGTTTATAGTGAGGATTGATCGCTACCACAATGACTACGCCCGCAACTGGAAAAGGCTGTGCACCACCTGCTACCAAACATTGCTTCACTATTTTGGTCATATCGCCCGAAGACAGTCAGACAACCTGGAGTTATAGGAAAGGTCGAAGGAAAAAGACCAAGCAGACCTAATAAACAGTATAATGAAACTCATGTTTCCAATAGCCCCGAAAGAATATGAGGATAGAGAGAAATGGAAGCAGCTCGTCTACTCAACAACTAAGGCAAGGGACGACTTTCGTCAATGAATTATATGAAAATGATGATAATAACAGGTGAATCTATGACATAATGACGTTTTGTCATCACACAACGTCATTTCTTTCAATTTAATTATGAGTTTTTGGAACAGAACTGCCTCAAAGGTCTAGTGCTTAGCACGCTCGATTACTGACCTGAGGTCCTGGTCGGGCCAATTCAAAAATCAATATTGAGTTTCCCATTAAGATTTTCTCAATATTTTCCCGAAGTTGGGAAGTTGGCGGTGTGATCCACCCCCGTTCCTCGGAGAGCGCGTTAAGTCGTCGGCCCTGCGCCTAATCTTTCACAGGTCGTGGTATGAAAGTGAAGGAATAGAGAGTGCACTTGTGTACTATGCCTGCCAATCCACAGTAGAGCAGCATGATGGGTCTGTGCTCTATAAAACCCTCTCTCCTATGAGTGAGGAGGTCTGTGCCCAGCAGTGGGTCGTTAATGGAACAAGAAAATATAGAATATTGTAGTTTCTGTTGTCCTCAACTAAAATTTTGAAAACTTTGGATTCTGTGATAAGCTATCGCAATTAACAAAGTATTAATCATCACTTCGTTGATATTATTATATTCCATTACACATGTTTCAACATAAAAAACCTTTATTTAAGGAAATCTATTCGAAAAATTATATTTAAGCTTGAAGGTTATTTAGAGGAGAAACTGCAATAGTTTGGTAGTGAATCAATTATGATAACATGAAAAATTTTTCCGTCTAAATTAAATTGTTGTTTAGATGATGATAATAGGATAAACGATTGAGTTTCACATGCGTTCTTCTCAAAACAGAATCAGATGGAAGGGTCTTGACTGTAGATATAAAGACGTTCTTTGATATCATCGTTCGTAAATTGGAAAGCAGGAGTTTCGTTCGTTAATCGCGTTAATTTCAGAAAGTAATTGAAAATATATTTTAGTGTTGGATAGACCATTTATCGAGTTAGGTTGTAAGTTATGTAATGTCTCGTTACGTCTCGTCCAATACGAGGTGTGTTCAAAAAGTATCGCGAATTTTGAATTTTCGCGGGTTGCGTATATTCGAATTTCGAATTTTTTGTGGCGTTATGTTGGTACTCATGTCTCTCACTTATGCCGACAAGCTCGGCCATTTTGAATGTTCATTTAATTGTTGACAGCTGCTTTGCTTGCACGTGTTTTGGATCGTCTTCGATTTTTACCTATTCAAAAAAATGGATCAAAGAACCTGTATCAAATTTTGTGTGAAAAACGAAATTAAGTGCGCGGATGCATTCCGAATGTTGACTGTGGCATACGGAGAAGCTACCTTGGACCGAAGCAACGTTTATCGGTGGTACAAAATGTTCTCAGAAGGCCGAGAAGATGTGAACGACGAAGAGCGTGCCGGACGCCCGAGCACTTCAACAACAGACGAAAAAATTAATGAAGTGGAGAAAATGGTATTGGCCAATCGTCGAATCACCGTTAGAGAAGTTGCTGAGGACCTAAACATATCGATTGGCTCGTGCCATTCGATTTTTATCAATGATTTGGGCATGAGACGGGTCGCCGCGAAATTCGTACCAAAATTGCTCAATTGTGACCAAAAACAGCATCGCATGAACATTGCTAATGAGATGTTAAACTCTGTCCGCGACGACCCAAATTTGCTCCAGAGGGTCATAACTGGTGACGAATCGTGGGTTTATGGTTATGACGTGGAAACCAAAGCTCAATCATCTCAATGGAAGCTGCCGCACGAACCAAGACCGAAAAAAGCGCGCCAAGTTCGATCGAATGTGAAAGTTTTGCTGACAGTTTTCTTTGATTGCAGGGGCGTGGTGCATCATGAGTTCTTGCCACAGGGAAGAACGGTCAATAAGGAATATTACCTGCAAGTTATGCGCAATTTGCGCGAAGCAATCCGCCAGAAACGCCCGGATTTGTGGAAGAACAAAAATTGGCTTTTGCACCACGATAACGCCCCTGCTCACACATCGTTGCTTGTGCGCGACTTTTTGGCCAAAAACAACACACTAATGATGCCGCAGCCACCGTATTCCCCAGATCTGGCCCCCTGTGACTTTTTCTTGTTCCCTAAACTGAAGAGGCCCATGAAAGGACGACGTTACTCTTCTCTTGACGAGATAAAGACGGCATCGAAGGAGGAGCTGAACAAGATAAAAAAAAATGATTTTTTGAAGTGCTTCGAAGATTGGAAAAACCGTTGGCACAAGTGTATAATATCTCATGGGGATTACTTTGAAGGGGACAAAATAGATATTCATGAATAAATAAATAATTTTTGAAAAAACACAAAATTCGCGATACTTTTTGAACACACAGCGTATAAGCAAAGCTTCATTTAAAACTGAAATTCAAGAATGCATCTGCTGCGAAAACGTTTAAAGTTACACAAAAACAATGTATGACGGAATTGTTTCTCTTAAAAATATCTGTTAAAAAGTTCACAATAGCATACGTCTATCTTTTAAGATGGACTAATTATAACCCTTTTTTATCATAATCAGAATTGTGCTATTGACTATCTCATGGCTAATTGCTGTAAAAGACAACTTATTAAAGTTCGTCGCGGGTCCGCAGCACCGACTCGTCGCGTAGTAGAGCATATTAATAAAATATTGGTCCAAATCCCGGATACTGATGTGTTCGGACAAACGATTACATCATTTATAAAAAATGTTTCAGTATATTTTAATAAATAATTTTTATCATTTATATATAATATGTAATTATAAAAAACCTAACTTGTATACGATTTGGCGAGAGCTGTTAGTGTACTATGTATTGTTTGATAAATAAATAAATAAATGAATAAATAAATAAAGATTTTTTTGTTAACATTGTTATATCTTTTAAAGGTGTAGATGTAGTTTACTAAATAAGTGCAAGAAGTACAAATATATATTATATATTCATTTATAGCAAGCATTTACAGTTTACATTATAGTACAAATGAATATATTATTCAATCCCTAATTTTGTGACTGAAACAAGAAATATGAGGCGTTTTGCAACATTAAACTAGAAGTATGTTATTAAATTGCAGGATTATTTACTTACTTACTAAAACTTTTTACGATTTTTCTATTTATTTATAAAAGTATCTCGCTCAATGTATAGAAATCTCCATTTGCAATCACAACAAAACTTCTCCACGTTCAGTAATTTGTGTATGTATGTGAACATTCATTAATGGAAGTTTTTGTAAATATTTTTTATTTAAACTGTGTTTTTCCTTCCTTTTTCTACCTTCTGTAGAACAAGGCCATAGAATGTTACTTGATATTTCAAAAAATAATAAAAACAAAGCTGTTACTCTGTATTTATATATGTAAATATACAATAAAATTTGTAAAAACGATGTTACTTTGCGGTATATTTGATTTAATTCTACCAAATTAGTGCTTGATATTTAGCTTATCTGGTGGTAAATGATGATATATTCTAGCAAGGTATCGTGCTAAACTAAACAGAAGCATATTCAAAGCAAAATGTCTTTATTCAATGGTTTTACAGCACTTTTGAATCGACAAATAACATTTTTCCAATGTACAGTCGATACTACTTAAAATCTAAAGAATACTTAAGAACTAAAGAATACTAAAGAAACTTATTCTGAGAAGAACCCACGATAAACTCAGTCTGGTTTCCTCCTTGATCATCATCATTACAATATCTCAATTTACTTTATTCAGTACGTAACACATAACGAAAACTTTACCTTAAGGTAACTTAAGAAGTTCCATTGCAATAATGAATTAGTTTTAATTAGTAAGCCTCCTCACTCCGAGGAGCGAGGGTTTTTTGGAGCATAGACCCACCACGCTGTTCCACTGCGGATTAGCAGGCATAGTACACAAGTGCACTCTCTATTCCTTCACTCTCATAGTCCAATGTGACGGGAATCCGACACGACCGGAGCGAGATCAGGCGCAGGACAGGTGGCTTAACGTGCTCTCCGAGGCACCGGGGTGTATCTCACCGCCAACTTCCCAACTTCGGGCAAATATTGAAAAAATCTGAATAGAAAACTCAATATCGATTTTCGAAGTGGCCCGACCCGGGACTCGAACCCAGGACCTCATGTCTGTAGTTTTAATTAAGCAGTATTTATCTGTAACACTTCGTTGCAACATAGAATATTGTGAAATCCGGAAATACTTATTAAATAACTAAGTGATTACTAATTGTAAGTTGAACACGAAACATGATTATCCTTACACTTTTTCCCTATTACAATGTCACGTACAGGAGTTCCTACAATGAACTATTAATCATAACCCAGCTATCCTTCGCGAAATATTCTCAGAATACGTGACTAGATTATCTATGTTTTAATTAAGATATGTTTCTATTTTTCTTAAGTTTAAGACCTTATCAAACAGAAAGCAAAACGAAGGACTACTGAAGCCATGACATTGACCTTGATGCACTTTTATTATATTGCTTAGCGCTTGACTATAATCTCACCTGATGGGAAGTGTTTGACATGATACGATAATTCTGTCTCAACTTGAGCAATTAAGTCGTAAGTACGGTCGTAATGAAATATGCGTAGAGATAACACCAGACAATAGAAAAAAATCAATTACAAAGTCACCGTTACTAACGGTGCGTGTATCGGGTGGAAGGTCGTTAACTTTTTTGTAGTATGTTATAAACTATGAGTGATTATTTGTGTTTTTGTTGTACAAGTGATGTGAATAACATTGAAAACCCTTTTAAGATATGAGTCTATGAATACAAGACAGACTTTTTTTACTATCTCAAAGTGAAGCGCAACATGACGCTACACCAGATTCTAAATTTATTGAACAAAAGATAACATTGTATAGTTTAACTTTTAGCAACCATAAAAGTCATAGTCTTTCATGAACATTTAAGCCCCAAAAGCCGGACAATCTAAGGCTTCTGTTTTCTACACAGCATCTTACTGGGGGGTAAATTATTTGCTTGGTGGTAGGTTTTTGTTGGTACTATTGAAGTGGTCCCTACTCAGATAAAATAGAAAATAGATTTCTAAATTTGTATAGCCTTTCAACTCAAGACCTTTGTTAGTCAAACAATTACTAATAATATCGTTGAAGGCATGATATGGTCTCTAGTCTGGTCTGGAATTTAGCAAATCTAATATATAATTTCACAATATCTGTATTTGTAACATTCAAATTGATCAGAGCTTTTCACAAGTTGAAATTGTACACATGAAGAAAGTAGAATTTCTTTGGCTTATTTTAAATTAAATTTTATAATATAATTTTTACGTATTTGTCAGCACACCTGTAACGAAAGCTCGTCTTTTCAGCGGTATTTTGAGTGAGGATAATGCCAAAAATTGCAGATTTGGGCTATAATATAGTTCAGGTTTGAAAGTAGCCATAAACAAATGAGTAAACAATTTGTTTCTTAGTTACTTAGCCGAAGCATGTGAGCTATTGATTCAATATCTAACTTAATTTCGTATTATTTTAAAGTATATTTACATTTTTATCTAGGTACGTAATATACTATCGTCGAATCTGAGACTAGGTAAGCAGAGACTGTAATTCATCACAAATTCGAATAACCTGTAAATAAAAACGGTTACTTTTAAATCATGTCAAACTTTTACCACAGACACACTGCGTATTGAACTGAATATAAACACCGTATATTCCCTTTTGCATTGTGTGTCAACTTAAGTACATTATGAGGCGATAACCTCAATATCACATGAATTCAATCACGTACGGACAAAACGTGAATACTTTTATCAAATTCCTTTATTTCTATGTCCTGGGTTCAATCTACTTTAGGTCTACTTATGCAATGATTAAAAAATACCACCTTATCCAATTGTAATTCAATCTACCTTCCAATTGTATTTATAACAAATACATTTAGTTTTTTTATGCTCTATTTTCGTTTGACTGTAGTGACATTACATACATACATACATAGCAACACACCTCATTCCCACAATCCTTGCATATCTCCTTCGCTTCTTTCATTCTCATTAAACCTTTCATACAAGTCCGTCGGTTTAGAGTACTCTTGACTTGGCCCTTATTTAAAATACCCTGGATTTGATCCAGGAACGTTCGCCTTGGTCTTCCCCTTCCAACTTTCGCATTCACTCTTGACTCATAAATCCTTTTTGTCAGTCTCCTATCACTCATTCCCTCTACGTGCCCAAACCATCTAAGAATACCTTTCTCGATTTTAGTCACTACGTCGTCTTTTATACCACAACGTTCTCTTATCACACTATTTCTTACTCTGTCACTCAGTTTTTATCCACTCATACTTCTCAACGCTCTCATCTCTACCGCATTTATTTTACTTATGTGATTCTTCTGCCATACCCAACTTTCACTACCATACGTAAGTGTTGGCACCAACACTCCTGCATGCACAGCCAGTCTGGCCCTTTGAGACACCATCTGGCTATTGATAAAGGCGTGCAGAGCACCATTTACCATATTCCCCGCATTCACTCTCCTTTCAATATCACTTTCACATTTATTTATATTTATAGACTTTTATATTGTTACATAATTATATACGATACATGTCAAAGAATAAGCGAGAAGAGAGCATAAAGCATAGAGGCGTAGGGTTCTCTGCCAACATCGTCATTAGTGGCATCCATAATTCCATCATCCATCCATCCATACTGTGGGCGTTAGTGTGTAATGTTGGTGCAATCAAACACTTTATTAATTAGCTCAGATTATAATGTTCAATCACTTGATGTTCCCGATATCAATTTACACAAACTCATTAATAATAATATCTAGGAACGCGACAGTTTCAATAGTCGACCGCACTGGCGGAGCGTCACCCGAGAACTGGAAAGACGCGCGCCGGATTGTCACTATTGACTCTGCCCTACGCCGATAGACAGATGGCGTCAGCGTTCCACAGACTATTGCACTTCGACATATATAATAACTATTGTAAAATATTTATTAACAAACGGACAGATTTCTATACACCTAGCAATAAATAGGCGCTTTCGCCGTTTTCCAAGTACCTCGCTCACCTCATAGGGACTGCACATGTGACACATCTTGTCGCAGGTAGTTAGCCACAACCACGTCTTAAAATCACGCTCTGGTCATATTTGTTTCTCGGTGTAATTAGCTTGCGTTGCTAGTCATATAATTATAATAGTGCCTCCTTTATCCTAACACCCAGCATACCGTAGTTACCTTCCAATATCCTTCAGTATAACCCTTCTGACTTCAAAGTAAAAGTGAAAGTGGCTTTCTGTTGTAATATTTATTCATATCAGCCAACCATCGTCCTTCGCTTCACTCAGTCGTAAGGTTATGATGTCAATTTGTTTATCAAAAACATTCTTTATCCATTCCAAGGTTTAGTCTACCTCTGGACTAAATATCCTCAAAATCGATTCATTGGCCTAGACGTGAAAGCGTAAAACTGTTACATTCGCATTTATAATACTCATTTGGATTACAAGCTTTTCAGTAATTGAAAAAATATATAATTTGTGAGTTATCAATGTAACAAATTGTTAATTGATTACGCAAATCGTTTGGGAAGCGAAAAATAATGTTTCAAAACTATGAAGCAAAAACGTTTTCAAGAGTAATTGCTACTTTTTTCTATAAGGCGTTTTATTTTTAAATCGGTACTAAATCGGTCAGTGGGAACTTATTAGGGTGTCACTTACTATAAACATATTCATACTAAAACTCTTATAATTATTCACATGATACTTAAACCAAATTAAGCTATTTTAAACATTTATTCTGTCTTTGCTTTATCCCAGAACGAATAGGAAATAATGGGTCAATTTGCAATTCCAGTCAAATATAGATTACTTGACTGCCTCATTGGTCTATTGGTTAGCATATTCCGCTACTGACACAAGGTCCTGGGTTAGAGTACTGGATCGGGCGAATTCAACAATAGATTTTGAGTTTTCTATTAAGATTTTCTCAATATTAACATGAAGTTGTGTTGTCAAAGTAAGAAATAGTGTGATAAGAGAACGTTGTGGCATTAAAGGAGATGTAGTGACTAAAATTGAGAAAGGTATGCTTAGATGGTTTGTGCACGTAGAGAGAATGAATGAAAGGAGACTGACAAAAAGGATTTGTGAGTCAAGAGTGAATGGGACAGTTGGAAGGGGAAGACCAAAGTGAACATTCCTGTACGAAATCCAGGACATTTTAAATAAGGGCCAGGTCAAGAAGATGAGCAATGTGCATGCGTGTGTGTGTGGTTGTTTTGTTGTCGGTGTGCTCCACCCCTGTGCTTCGGAGGGCACGTTAAGCCGTCATTTGATCTCTCTCCGGTCGGGTGGGATTGCCTATCATGCCTATGTACCCACAGTGGAGCACCATGCTCTAATAACCCTCTTTTCTATGAATGAGGAGACCTGTGCCTAACAGTGCGAAGGGCTGTTATTTACCTTTTCATGAATTCGACGTAGCGTTATAGTGTACTGTTCGCACTGTTCGAACAGTGCGTGTTGCCAGTGATGACCTAAGTCTCCGAAACGTGGTCGCTGACTATGGGCCTCGTACAAAAGCTCAGAGTCGCTCAGGGTGCGATGGAGAGGGCTATGTTCGGATTTTCTTTACGTGATCAAATCTGAAATGAGGAGATCCGTAGCAGAACCAAAGTCACCGATGTAGCCCTAGGAATCGCGAACCTGAAGTGGCAATGGGCTGGGCACATAGTCCGACGGACCGATGGACTTTAGGGCCCGAAGGTGCTGGAGTGGAAACCCCGCACCGGGTGGCGCAGAGTAGGGAGACCCTCCACAAGATAGAACGACGACATAAAGAGAGTTGCCGGTAGCCGCTGGAGCCAGGCGGCGCAAGGTCGGGCCTTGTGGATATCATTACGTAAGACCTATGTCCAGCAGTGGACGTCCATCGGTTGAAGCGACGTGTTCGTGTGATTACTAACTTCGCTAACAGAGATCCCAAGATCATTGGCTTGAAGACAGAACGATATTAGGGAATTGTAATTGTAATCTTATACGTTTAAGTATTAACTGATGTATATAACTGGTCGTGGTTAATAACCACTGTACAGAAATGTTAACTAACGACAGTCTTAGACAGTTTTATTGAAGTTAAACTTCTTTAGGCTCATGAGGGTAATATTTTTACGGGTAAAACGCGTGATCAGCGTCACGAAATAGCAGCGTTCGTTTGTGATAATTCGTTTGAAGGTAAGATAGTTTTAATATTTAAATTTCTTTTTTATTTAATATACTATTTTTCATAAATAATAAAATAGTTCGTAAATTCTCTTTTCTAAATTGCAAATTGAATAACAATATTTAATTAATAATTTCTAATATTAACAAAAAACCTTGGATTTTTTTTATAATTACTCGTTTGCGATTTCAAGAAATTATTTATATTATGATTAATTAACACGACAAAAAGATCTATCATGTAATAAAATTAGGCACATACGTACGTATATAATCCAAAAATAAAGTTTGACAACAATTCATCTTTTTGTTCCGCACTCAAGTTACATTTGACATATCTAATCAATCATTATATTCTCGAAATTTGATCCTTCTTTGAAAATTACCTGTAGCTTTTTGTTGACTTCTTTATGTAAGTAAAGGACAAGTTTCAAGATATAGTTTATGAGTAATAGAAGCATACTTAATGGACTAAAAGAAACGATACAATGGCAATTTAAACCTAAATATACTTACTCTACTACAACTGGAAATAAGTTAGTCTCTCTCGAAATTTTTAAGAGACTCTTGCAATCTCAATTATTATCGTGATACTCGTAGTTATCAGCCATTTTTAGTAGATTGGTGTCTGTTAATATACCCACATATATAGTAAGATGCCGAATCGACCATCGGTATATACACGTGTTGAAGTGTATGTACGAAAACGCCACCATGTCAGTTAGTATGCAGGATTAAAGCACACAGTCTATCCATCTGCAGCGTGGAGTGCGACAGGGAGATGTTATCTCCCCGAAGCTCCTCACCGCGGCGCTGCAAGGCCTTTTTAAGCTTTTGGAGTGGAACGGACTGGACATCAACATCAATGGCGAGTACATTACTCATCTACAGTTTGCCGATGACGTGGTCATTATGGCAGAGACTCTCGAAGATCTCAATACAATGCTCGACGACCTCAGCAGAGTTTCTCAACAGGTGGACCTCAAAATGAACATGGATAAGACGAAAGTTATCCATGTTCCGCTACACCCAATCATCGTTGAGAACTCACCACTCGAAATAGTAGACGAGTATAGATACCTGGGACACATAGTCCAGCTAGGTAGGTCCAACTTCGAGAAGAAGGTCAACCGCCGATTCCAACTTGGTTGGGTAGCGTTCAGGAAACTACGCCGGATATTTTCGTCCGATATCCCTCAGTGTCTGAAGACCCAAGTCTTCGAACAGTGCGTGTTGCCTGTGATGACTTGCGGCTCCGAAACGTGGTCGCTGACTATGGGCCTCATTCGAAAGCTCAGAGTCACTCAGCGTGCGATGGAGAGGGCTATGCTCGGAGTTTCTCTACGCGATCAAATCAGAAATGAGGAGATCCGTAGCAGAACCGATCATCCACTGATATAGCCAATATAGCCCTACGAATCGCAAACCTGAACTGGCAATGGGCGGGGCAAATAGTCCGGCGGACCGATGGACGTTGAGGCCCTAAGGTGCTGGAGTGGCGACCCTGCACCGGGCGGCGCAGTGTAGGGAGACGCCCTACAAGGTGGACCGACGACATAAAGAGGGTCGCCGTTGGAGCCAGGCGACTATTTTTATAACGGCTATTTTTATAAAAGATAGAGCCATTTGTAAAATTGGTAAAAATTTAGATATTTTGTTGATCCTTTAACTTTATTACATAGTTGAAGGTAAATAAGTAGGTACGTCAAAGTTATATGTAATATTTTACACAGACGAAATAACAATGACATTCTATGAGTTTAAAATAAAAAATAATACTCATATAGAAGATTTCTAAAACAATTTAACGCGGAAAGCTGCAGCATTCCAGCAACCATTGCTCGTGGACTTGATTTGTTAAGTAATTATTGTTAAATTATTAAGATAGCGCTAACCAGGCTTTGCAATTAAAACAGGAATTTGAGATGCTTTCAAAATTAAATGTGCTATTAAAAAGGTATTAGCTTAATGGTTAAAACCTCCGAATTTGCTCAATTTATGTTTTCTTGGAAAAATACTTGTTTTCATTTAAAATTAATTAAATTTACGTTTCAGACATTTATTTTCCATCAAGAATATAATATTCCCTTAAATGGAAACTTAAGGCTAATCTAAACTAATATTATGAAGAGGAAACATTTGTGTTTTCGTATGTATGTATGTAACGTTTTGACACAAAAACTACTGGACCAATTTTAAAAATTTTTTCGTTAAAACTGACATAGGCTATATTACTTTCTCAAAAAAAAATAGGGATCCCTGATAAAGATCCATTAATATAACTCAAGGTGTGATAAAATTAGTTACAAAAAATATGACATCGCGTGCGCTGCGGAATCTAATCATGATAGGACATACATACGAGGTATGACAATTAAGTAATGAGACTGATTTTATTGCCGCACTTGTGGTAAACCTGTGACCTTGAAATTCCCTTTCCCTTTTTCCGGCATCCCTCCCCTCTACATTAATATGTGTGCCATCGTTCTGGCTTGTTTGGTTCGCCTGCTGCGTTAAGTTGAGTAGACGTGTGTTTGTAGTGCTCGTCGCGAAAGTGGAAAAACGAAATCAAGAGCAACGCGTCGCGATAAAGTTTTGCACCAGATTGGGCGAACATAATATTATATAAAAACTTTAACATAAAAAGAACCGTCTTCAAAACAAACTATTCCAAAAAAATCAATATGTTCTAAAACGTAAAAAATAATAGCGTATTCTTTTTAAGAGTTCCCAGCAGCGTTCTCAAAAGCATTTCCTAGCGAAAAAAAAATAGATAATAGAAGTTATTAGTATCTTCATTGAGGTTATTTAATTTAAAGGAACTTTTTACCCGATGAAAAAGATTTATCTTTTTTCAACAAATAAAATCAAAATATTCTTTATTCGAGTAGGCTCAAAAAGCACTTTTGAATCGTCAGTAGTCTGTCCGTTGGTAACAAATCTACCATCGGTTCGGAAAGTTGATTCCGCTGAGAAGAAACCGGCAAGAAACTCAACGGTTACTCCTTTAAAGTACGCCACAATGTGTTTAGCTTTAATGTGCAACTGGAATCCAATCCAAACATCTTTGTCGCTTAAATAATCTTCAATATTATAATATGCTTTTTGTAGAGAGACGTTATTAACATATTACTTAGAACAGTGCGTAGGCAAACCCAGAAGTGATTCGGGTATCTTATTAAAAATGCGTATGCTCAACTCGACAAATGATTTCTGAACTTTCTTCCCTCTAAAATATGGCATTACAAGTTTGTTTTTATTTCTTGTATTAAAATTGTGTGTTTCGATCTTATTGCTGTATAAATTAATATGATCACGGATATATAAAATGTTATTCAATGTATGTATATTGTGACGGTACTGTGATAATTGATATTTCTTTGGAATTTTCTCTTAGGGAACGCGAGATCCCAATTGCTATATGGCACGTATTACTCTTTTTTCACCGACTTCGAAATAAGGAGGAGGTAATCAATACGTCTGTAATTTTTATTTTTTATGTTTGTTGCCTCATAACTTTGGCCTGGGGGAACCGATCTGGATGATTTTTTTTATATGAAAGGCGGTGCTTCCCAGTTCTGATGATGGCATCTATGAGAAAACCGGATAAGTGTTAAATTTACATTAAACATGTGTTCGACAAATGGAAGAATAACTCAAGATCACTCCAACCGATTTCTATGATTCTTTTTATATTGGAAAGAATATACTTCAAGGTTTGTTTGATGATAGTTTGGTTAGGTTTTGCTCATGGCATCCATGACAATGTAACGGAACTCTTCAATTAATCTGCGGACTAAAACAAGGACCGATGATGTAAAGAGGGTCGCCGGTAGCCGCTGGAGCCAGGCGGTGCAAGATCGGGCCTTGTGGACGTCATTACGTGAGACCTATGTCCAGCAGTGGACGTCTATCGGTTGAAGTGAGTGAGTGAAGTAAAACAAAAGAGCACCTGCTGGACATAGGTCTCACCTAATGATACCCACTGTGCCAGATCTTGTGGGCGACCCTTCTTATGTTGTCGATCCACCTTGTGGGGCGGTCTGCCTACACTGCGCCTTCTAATGCGGAGTCGCCATTCCAGCACCTTCGAACCCCAAAGTCCATCGATTCGTCGGACTATGTGCCCCGCCCCTTGCCACTTCATCTTCGTGATTCTTAAGGTTATATCGATGCCTTTGGTTCTTCTACGGATCTCCTCATTTCTGATTTGATCGCATAGAGAAACTCCAACCATAGTCTTCTCCATCGCACGCTGTGTGACTTGGAGCTTTCGAATGAGGCCCATAGTTCCACGTTTCCGATCCGTAGGTGATCACTGGCAACACGCACTGTTCGAAGACTTTGGGTCTTCTGGCACTGGGTTATATTGGAGGAAAATATCTTACGTAGCTTTCCGAACGCTGCCCAATATCTCGGTTGATATTGTTAGTGTATAAATGGTTGATATGTTTAATGCAGTTATGATAAGTACAGAATATACAACTGTTCTATACAATGATATGAAGGAACAGTTTCAAAAATATCGATTTTAACGGACTTTCACTTTAAGCAAAATAGCAATCAATATTGTATTACACTTATGTTATTGCATATACAAAAAACTTCGTTAGCGCGAGGCAATGTCGTATAGCGCCATCTTGTTTCCATTTATATACTAATAATATAAAGCTGAAGACTGTTTGTTTGAATGCGCTAATCTCAGGAAGTACTTATCCAATTTGAAAAAATCTTTCGCTAATAGGTAGCCCATTTATATAGGTACACTATATACCATTTGTATATATTATAACGTTAAGACTTACAAAATCGGTGCAACAATGACGAACTCAGAATCACGATTTTTTTCCTTTTGAACGTTTCCGTTGCTTGGGCTAACTAAACGGTTAAAGTGGCGCAAATACCATGTATGACAGAAATGTTATCCTCGAAAAGTTCTATAAAAAAATCATAGACAGCATATCTTTAAACTTGGCTCGTCGTCGTCGCCTCAACCGATGGACGTCCACGGCTGGACATAGGTCTCACGTAATGACGTCCACAAGGCCCGATCTTGCGCCGCCTGGTTCCAGCGGCTACCGGCGACCCTTTTTATATCATCGGTCCACCTTGTGGGGGGTCTGCCTACACTGCGCCGTCCGGTGCGGGGCCATCACTCCAGCACCTTCGGCCCCCAACATCCATCGGTCCTTCGGACTATGTGCCCCGCCCATTGCCACTTCAGGTTCGCAATTTGTAGGACTGACTATGTCGGTGACTCTGGTTCTACTACTGTTCTCTTCATTTCTGATTCGATCACGTAGAGAAATTCCGAGCAAAGCCCTCTCCATCGCACGCTGAGTGACTCTGAGCTTACGTATGAGGCCCATAGTCAGCGACCACGTCTCAGAACCGTAGGTCATCGCTGGCAACACGCACTATTCGAAGACTTGGGTCTTCAGGCACTGAGAAATATCGGACGAAAATATCTGGCGTAGCTTCCCGAACGCTCCACAGCCGAGTTGGATTCGGCGGTTGACCTTCTCGAAATTGGACCTGCCTAGCTGGACTATATATCCGAGGTACGTGTACTCGTCAACAATTTCGAGAGCCGAGTTCTCCACGATGACTGGGTGAGGCGGTCTTATCCATGTTCATTTTCAGGCCCTTATTGAGTAACTCTGCTGAAAATTTGGCTCACTATAACCATTTTAATGGTAACCAAATTTGTTGCATTATTTGCGAACTGTGTAGAAAGCGTAAGATATAAACTAAATCTTACCAAGTAAACGCACTTTATTACTCTCAGAAAGTGTATATATTTTCTGTTAATAGGCGTTTCATTAGTATATATTATTATAATAAAAAGGATAACTCTATAAAAAAAGACAAATAACACACACGCATATAGAGTATAAATGCGTCAATCTGTCAATCTCTGACAAATATGTGAAACGCCATAAGGTTACATTAAAAAAGTTTTTATTGTCATGGCGATTTCTGAACGACGAAACGAACACTAAATGTTTGATAGGTAAGACTAGTTTCTATGGGAAAGCGAAATTGATGGTTTTACAATATTTTAAGTTTTCTTTTTCACATTCACTTAACCTTTAAACCAGCGGTAAGGGGAACCGGGATAAATCACCCCAAATAGGGTAAAATGAAATTTTTGGGGGAAGAAATGAAACATTTGTGAGTAAAAACAATATATTTTTAATTTATTTTATAAACCTGTTAGTATTTTTTTCCATTATTATTATGATTTGTTACAGTGCCCAAAATTGTCAACCCTCAATTGTACCCCAATGGGTTTCTTAATTTTCTTATTTTTAAATATAAATTCGGGAAAAAAAATTCGCCTTTTTTGACGAAAATGATAGCCCTGATATTTTTTTTTAAATATTATTGCTTTAAAATGAATAAAATAGATGTCTGAGAATAAGAGAGAACGGAGCGCATAAAGCACAGGGGCGTAGGGTTCTCCGCCGAGATCTTCATTAATGAGATCCATTATTTAATTTATTATTCTGTGGGCGTTTGTGGGTAATGTTGGTACAATCAAACACTTTGTTAATTAACTCGGGTTATAATGTTCAATCACCATGGTCGCGATATAAATTTACACAAACTTATTAACAATAATAGCTAGGAACGCGACAGTTTCAATAGTCGACCACTCCGGCCGACCGCTACTCGAGACCTGCCGAGAGACGCGCCAGCCAGCCACTTATTGACACTACCCCCACGCCGATAAACACACGGACCAGCGATCCACAGACTATTACACACGGACCAGCGATCCACAGACTCTTGCACTCCGACCTATATATTATATAATTTTAAATCTTCATTCTTAAAAAAATCATTTCTGTTTGATATTTAATCTGTTCTTTTATTTCATCTATTTTTAAATCATATACTTTTCCTACTTCGCTACTCCGGCTGGAGACTAGTTTCGGCTAGAAAGCTGTATGTCTTGAACGTCATTCTGAGGAAGCACAAATCAATGCCCTTCTTGCTATCGACTAAAAAAAGAAAGGATATTGTTGCTGAAACTCATCCCTTCAGAACAGCTTTGGTTCAAAATCAATAATCCCCATAAATCTAATTATTTATACAATTTGATTAACCCGATACTAAGCATATATCCCGTGAAAATTGAGAACTGCAGAAGCTAATTTACAGATTATTTAATCTCTTTAAACTATGATGAGGTGGAATCACTACTAAAATTTAATATTTAAATAAAATCACTACCATCAATTACAATGTCCAGACACAAATCTACACACACTTCAACACACACGCACACGCCCTCACACGTAATTCAAAAACAAACACTCACTGACACACACTATTATATTAACATTTTGTGTTTTATTTTAATGCATGTTTTTCTTTTCTTTTGTAACTAAAATAATAATAAATATAACACGGAAGAGCAAGGGCTTTTATTACAGGTATTTATAATGCTTATAAGGCCTCAGCCACGAGATGTCATTATTGTAATTTTTATGAAATAAATATCTTTTTAATTTTTTGTTATTTCCCCAAATCATTTCATTAAAAAAAAGCTTTTTATGTGGCTTATATATAAAATTTAAACTAGTTCTTTCGTCTAATAATACAAGAAAAATATCACATGAATTATAAAATAACAATAAATTAGCATTTACTTATATTATCTGTAGGGGCGATTTTTTTTCCTCAACTGTCAATAAAAGCCTTTATTCACTATTACGCGTACGAATGTCAAGTTATAAAATGTCTCTAGTATAATTAAATAAACAGTAATCTTGCAAATTGTGTCATTTTTTGTCCTGGTTAATTTTAATTTTTAAATTTTAATGTCAATAATTATATTCTTAATCTATTTAGTCAAGTAGACTTTTATATTCAGTCAAATTAGTCTGGCGTAAAAGTCGCCTCTTCCGCGTAGGCCTCCCCCAAATTCTTCCAGTTAGCTGTCTCTTTCCCTAAAGATATCTCTCCATCTTTTCTTTTGTCGCCCTCTTTTTCTTTTCTTGTCTCTGGGAATCCATTCTGTCACTTTCTTAGTCCATCTTGAGTCACCTAGTCTGCAAACATGTCCTGCCCATTTCCATTTTAACGCTCTGATGATTTTTATTATGTCTTTTAATTTAGTTTTTTTTCGTATTTTGTTATTTATTCTGTCTTTGAGTTTTAATCCTAACATGCTTCTTACGATTTTCCTTTGTCAAACGACCAGCTTTTCTTCCTCTTCCTTTCTTAAAGCCCACGTTTGGCAACCGTATGACAAGCATGGTAGGATTGCGACTTCAAATAGTTTTTTCTTTATTTTAGCACCAATATCTTTTCCTTTCATGATTTCTTTAACTGTATATTACATTACTATTATTACCGTTATGTATTACTAGGTATTACTTTGATAAATTGAATGTATGATGTTTAAATTAAATATTAAGCTATTGTTTTTTTAGTCTTTGCCATGGGTAATAACAATTAAAAAAGTAACGATTAAAAAAGTTCCCCGAACGCTTCTTTAAACCATCCATGGACTTCCACAAATAATTGAAAATCAAAACTAAATTTTTTTTTATTAAATATAGATTATATAATTAATTATTAAATGTTGCTCGGAACGTTATTTTTTTTTTATAAAGAACGTTTAAATTGATTCGTTTCATTCATTCGATTTGATTTATTTACGTGTAAAGAGATCTGCTCCCACCACGCGGTAAGAAAATGGCCGATAGTAAAGTCAGTACTGCGCGCGATTGTGGACGCGTGCGCGCGTTTCCCGCGTTATTAATAAAACATTAACGAAAAACTAACGAAACATTGCTATCGACCCTTTATACTAACGAATGGAATAATAAATAAGTGCATGTGATAGTTTATTTATATTGTCTTGTGGTTTTTGTACAATTTTGTGGTATAATAACAGTGCACTGTTCGCTTTGTTGATCCGAAACAGCTGTCAAAATAAAGTTTAAATTATCAAGGTAAGTACAGTTTGTCATTCGTGACGACTAACTTAGACTTTTATGACCTATTTATTATCAATTTTGCGATAGATCTTAATTGTAAAACTTAATAAAAGTAACGACTTACATATCTTCTTATTCTCCAGAGGGATAGAGTTTAGAACTGAGACCCAACCCAACCCAATAATAAACTTACATATATTTTAAATATATATAAGTTTATTATTTTATAAGCTATATATATTCTTATATTTTCATGTTATATGTGTATTAATATGTATGTTTATGCCATTGCCCATCAGTTTCAATACTCACCGCTTTTTTAAACCCAAAGGTTGTCTGGAAGAAATCGCTATTTAGCGATAAGACCGCCTTTTGTACATTTATTTATTAGTAAGTTAATATGTTAAATTGTTATTTATTGATGTGCAATAAAGTAATACAAACAAACAAACAACAGGCTGTTTCACTGCAAAATGGCAGATTATACATGATTCAGGGTTCCTTATAATATTTTATTTCAAAGAAAATCACAATTATAATAGAGATTTTATAAGCAAACCTTAGTGATTTAGCTAAATAGGGATAGATAGGGGTTACACCCACCAGGCTGTTTTATAAGCAGATTAGTACGTTACACTTACATCAGAATTAAGCCAAAAATTCTTACGATGTTTTCTTTCAAAGAAAAGCGCAGTGATACATTTTATAGGTTCTATAAACAGACCTTAATGGCTTCAAAACGATAGATTTTAGAGCTGAGACCCATGACGCTGCTTCACTTTTCTATATCATGTACAATGATACAAGTTTTATAAACAGACCTTTCAAAGAAAAGCACAATGATAATAAAGATTTTATAAACAAATCTTAGTGATTAAACTTAGCTCTTGTGTGTTTTAATGTCAATCTATTTATTTTCCACTAATTGGCTATAATTCCGTAGTCCTAAACTATAGACAGGATTTAGAGTTGACACCCACCAGGCTGTTTTGTAAGCAGATTAGTATGCTACATTTATATTAGAATTAACCCAGAATTTCTTACGATGTATTCTTCCAAATAAAAATCTTTCACCTATACCTTTGCTCAAATTTTATAGTTTTACTTAGTTTGATATAGATAACGCTTTGAATTTCCCATTTTTGTTTAAACATCGATGTAATTGTAACAGAAAGGTCCAAATTTTAGACAATATTAACTATTCTGAACACGTGTCCATTATTTTCACTTTATTTTCGTTCTATTCATACCTGTATCGAAAGTTTGTACTTTCGGCGATATTTTGAGTGACGAAAGTGCCACATTGCTTTTCGATTATATAAAAAGGCAGCATACTAAGGTCGCACTGCTGGGCACGGGCCACCTCACTCATATGAGAGAGGGTTTTAGAGCATTGATCCACCACGCTGCTCCACTGCGGATGGGCAGGCATAGTACACAAGTAAACTGTATTTTTTCACTCTCATAGTCCGATGTGACGGAAATCCGACTGGAGAGAGTTCAGGAGATTTCCGATTATATAAACCTCCCCCTCTCGTGAACTAAAGCTCAACGTCATACCCCATAACACAAATTCTACGATGACTCTTTCGCAGTTCGAGCCATATGGAACGAATTACCTCTGACAATAAGAGACGCTAAATCATTGGATATATTCAAGAAGCGGGTAAAGAATTATTACCTCTCTTTATGTACTTAATGACGATGATATCTATTTGTTCTACGTCTTATTTATTTAATATTATTAGATTATTATGTTTAGTATGTATCTATTTAAAATATGTATTAGTATGTATGTCTATATTAGGGAACACCACCTACCCTATTTACCTCATATAATCTCCCTAACCCTAAGGTTGCCTGGAAGAAATCGCTAATGAGCGATAAGGTCGGCTAATTTGTACTTTTTATTCAGTTTGTTTCTATGTTACTTGTCTCATGTTTGTGGTGTACAATAAAGAGTTTTCTATCTATCTATCTATATAAATGCGCAAGTCTCATATTTTCGACGCATGCGCGCTTATTTTATATGTCAAAATATTTGACGATTTATTTGCCGTGTCATCAAAATTTGTTATTCTTGATTCACGGAATTCTTCTTACGATTCATTAGAACTTATTTATTTTATTAAGTTTCGCTGATTTATTGTGTTTTTAATTGCATATATTAAAATAAATGTTATAACATATCATGGCAATCCATATAGAAATCTGTCCAGCCTTTTTTGACGATAACATAGCTGACATTGTAAGAAATATAATATTCTTTTAAAAGAGCCATCCTTAAAAAATCTCAAATCAAGCAGACGCTACTTTGTTTTAAAAATAACGTTAATCCGCTTTATATTATTTTGAAATATACTTAAACATCTTTAATCCTCTCTTTTCAATAATAATTTATTAATATTAGAACAGGTTGCTTAATATATTCTATCAACATAACGGTCCATTTATAATGTGTGAAATTTAGTGCCTAATTGATTTGTATTGATTCGAATATCCTAAAGTCATTCGTATATGTTAGCTAATAGTAATAAATATGAGATTTATAACACATTTCTTTTTTAATTGATTATTTTAAAGTGTCACTCTTGTAGTTCTCTATCCCGTGGAAATATGGAGAAATTTGTTCTTGACTCCAATTGAGTTTGTTTGATTGAACCCACTAATCTCAGGAACTTCTGGTTCTATTTGAGAAATTCCTTCAGTGTTATATAGCCCATTTATCGAGGAAGGCTTTAGGCTAAATATCTTCACGATAAAACCAAACAGGGCCAGTGCACCATTGAAGAATTGAGAAAGGGAGTATTTTTTCCATTTTAAAGCTTCCGGGGGATGTCCACCACGTACCGATGCCAATAATTTCTGTGCCTTAATGATCTAAAGTAAAAGGACGATGGAGAAACAAGATCATACAGTTCTAAATTCTGTAGATTATTGACAAACAGGCAACGTTACGTCCATGATGCAGGCTTGCCATTCTCCGATCAAGATTGCCTATGAGTCTGCTGGCACGGACTTCAGCTTGGTAGATAGATCCGAAAGCTATTTTGGCGTGAATTAATCTTTGACCTTAGTAAGGACACCAAGCTTTTTAGCTGCGGTTTGTGCTTGGGACTCATTGCCAGAAGTTAAGATGTGACTTGTGGCTTCGGCCGTAGCCATTTCCCTACATAGCAAAGATGTATCGCCAAGTTTATGTACGATACTGTGTGGAAACCATTAAGAGACCATTAAAGTTTCGAACTGAGTGTATGTTTGTTGTGAAGAAGTGTAAAGAAGCAAATTAAATTGTTATCTATCTACATAAGGATTATGTATGACTGTGTTATCACTTACCATCAGATAAGATCACCAGAAGAATAAGAGATAAGATCATAGAAAGAGGAACATTGTGTGATTTAATGAAATCTTGAGGGAAGGGAAACAGTTGATGTCTGCCAAGACCGTTATATTGCCTTCGGTTGCTTTGACCGGCTGTAATGCGACACGTGATAAATGGACGAAAAAATAATATGCAATGGAAGAGTCACACTTTAAAAATGTATTTTTATCTTATGATTTCCAATTCAAAAGATACAATACTTCTTTAAAAAAGGAGGGGAATTGAAAAAATTAGATTTATCTACGAATCTATTAAAACAATAACGACTACAGTGCTAAATTTAATCCAATGTAACATTTATAACAAATCGTAATCGTGTCAAGGAGATATATTCAGAATCTATTCCGTAAATTTGGAGTTTCTTCGCTGTTTTTGTAGTTGATACAGTTTTATAAAGACTATTTGCAAACCTGGCTTTCTTTAAACTTTAACATTGTTTATGCGTTTAGTATTTCCCGTTTCAGGCAGTATAACATAGTTCTATATAACATCTTTTAAGTAGTATTCGTTAGGACGACCTTTGCCTGATAGACTACTTGTTTCAATAGGTATTGTATTCAATTCGACCCCTTTTTATACCTTTACTTAATACCTATTAGATAAGGGGTTCAGTGGTTTGAATGACTATTACAGACAGATTGAAGAAACAAGTTTTATGCAAAATATGTTCCTATTGCCATCTATGTGGGTAGACTGATAAAAGGCGGTTTTTAGAAATTTCCAAACTTCTTTATAAGGTCCTTTTGCTGATATATTCTGAGTGTTTATACCAATTCACAATGCAATCTCGCATATAAAGAGTAAACAAGCGCACAAAAATTACCGTTTGTTAACCACCGTTCCATGTCGGTGACGACAGCGACCATCTGCCACCACCACCTGTCATTAACTATTTGGTTAAAACTGTCTTTCTAATACATTTCCATTTGCCCAGTTATTAACAATTAAAGATATAATATTAGACAAATTTTAGTTTCAAAATACGGTATTTTTTTTACAACTACGACTATTAACACTTCGATAAATAAGTGGTTTCTATGTTATCGAGAGGAAAAGTGTTGTAAGCGCCAGTGAAATCTTACCGGGTGAGAATGAGGCACTTTTGCTCCGTATACACGAACTGAATAGCGAACTTTTCATCCCAGTGTAAGAAAAACGAAAAATATACACGAATTACCCACACTCGACGAAGGTAATCCCCGCTGTTAAGGTGGTAACTAGCCACGGTCGCAGCCCACCTCTAGTCCAGACTCAGATATATCAGGTAAAGAGACAAAAAAAGAGAATATACCTCATTGTACACCACAAAGAATACATGAAATAGATACAATAATGTAATCATAGCGTACAAAAAGGTGGCCTTACCAATAAGTAGCGATTTCTGCCAAAGAACCTTAGGGTTAGGGAATTTTTGTTACGAAAATAAAGAATACAATTTCCTACGTTGCTCTAGCGAAAGACATATCCAGGACCTCTGCTATCAATAGTACCAGCACTAGTACCACCACTGCGCCAGCATCATATTATTTATTTCGAATAACTAAGAAGCTAAGGATTTAAAGAACTTTGTTAAATTAACTATTATTATATCAAAATTTAGTTTATGAATAACTAGCAAACCCGACAGACTTCGTTCTGTTAAAAAGATTTGGAATGTGGCAGATTTCAGTTTTACAAATGATTTTCGAAATGAAATTACAGCTATACTGAATATCTACAGCTCTTACATTTTTGAGACTATTCAATTTGGTCGGGTTGTGACTATTCATTTGATTTTGAACGTTGTACAGTGGTTATAAAGTGCAAATTGACTATTAGACGGGAGGAACACACCTACATTACTTAGACAACAGTGAGTACTTGGTAATTTATTATGAACTTTATTGAATAGCAATAAAGGTCAAATTGACTCTACATTTTAGTTAGAAAATGTACGGGAAACGGAAAAGGGTAGTTTTTCGGGTATTATTCGAACTTTTCTCGCCGTAAAAATCATCCTTGGACTTCAACGAACATTAAAAAATTAAAGAATTATGAAAATTGACCCAGGCGTTGTTGAGTTATAAGCTTACCAACACATTTTGTGATTCATTATTATATTATAATACATTGAGTCACAAAGAAGCCGAGTTTGCTATTAAATAAATAAGTGTGATTCTGAAATATTCGCGTTGACTTACGTTCATAATAAAACACGTAAATACTTGTTCAAATATATGTCAAGGATCTGATGTTTTTCAAGAAAAAACACTATAGTGTCTGACAAAAACGATATAAATCTCGTAAAAGACCATCGTTTTGATTGATGTATCAAATTTACTGTTACTTTTCTTGTTATAAAAGTTTATAGCGAATGTTTATATTAACATTTTTGGATCAACTATACTTTGTAATAGTTATTTTTTAGGAGCATTTGTAAGATAAAGGCATGGGCTTAACGAGCGTCGTCTCTTAAGCTTAACAGGCTCTTCCTCTCTTGCAAAATATTCTTCAACAATCTGATGGTATTGCTTTTAACATTTTGTTTATAAAACTTGTCAATTATAAGATATTTTTTACTCAAGTCGAGATTCAATCAAATATAAGTAGTTATGATATTCCCTCTATTATTTAACAGTAAAATGGCAGATGCAATTCCTGACAGGCAGCGACACGGAACGGAAGTGATTGCCAATAAGTACGCTGAGTTACGACACTACTAATAAATGCTGAGATAACTGCATCATTTGAAACGAAATCAATATTACTGCAGGTATCTTTGTCTCTGACTGAAAAAAATCATAAATCGTAATAGTTTCCATGAAAGGGCACTTCCACTAAACATGAAAATTCTCATAATGGAAGAGCCCGCTCCACCATATCATTTAAATATTAAAGTAACCAAAGTAATCTTATAAAATATAACTATACCAACAATGGTATTGTGTATATACATACATCCCGCCTCATTCCCATAGGGGTATGCAGAGACCACGTCCTTCCACTTGCCACGATCCTTGCATATCTCCTTCACTTCTTTCACTCTCAGTAAACCTTTCATACAAGTTCGTCGGTTAAGAGTACTCTGGACCTGGCCATTATTTAAGATATCCTGGGTTTGGTCGAGGAACGTTCTTCCCCTTCACTCTTAAATCCGTTTTGTCAGCCTCCTTTCAATCATTCTCTTGACGTGCCCAAATCTCTCATCTCTAATGCAATTATTCTACTTTTATGCTTCTTCTGTGATACCCAACTTTCACTACCATATATAAGTGTTAGCGCCAACACTCCTCCATCTGCTTTTGAGACACCATCTGGCTTAAAGTATTTGCCTTTATTTCGTATCTATGTCTTTGTCTCTGTATAGATTTATAAAACTTTTGTAATAGAAGTAAACAGATTCAGTTTTGACGCTTCAGAAATGTGGCATTTGAAGATGGAGTTCTCGTAAAACCCACTAAAACCCGCTTTATCCTTTTTTTTTCTTAGTCGTACACTGCAGATGGGAGCGATCGTGGTCATGGATGGTTATGTGTGTCGGCAGTGGTTTTTGCGGGATTCCTCCATCTTTTTCTATTTGGATCATTGTATCAAGGAGCACTCTGTGGACGTTTATATGATATATCTTGTGGGTGACCGTCAGCGAGAACGTTGAACGTTGAAAAGTAGATACCTTTCCCCGAACCACCAATCGTTCCAAAGAGCTTTTATTCCTGGTGATATGTCCCTACATTTTGAAATTTGTATTAGCACAGTGTACAAAAGTGTTTGTTTTATGTTAAGCTCGTTTAGGAATGAAACGTTAGTGTAATGAGCAGTCCACTTAATTCGCAAAATACCCCTGCAGCACCATATTTCCAGAGCATCAATCCTGCTCTCCTAGAATGAGACAAAAGGGGGGATCAACTTGCGCATTCCCCCCTGGTGTCCTGTATAAGGCCGACTTAAGCTTCAGGTAAGGCAAATAATTCACTGCCAGAACCACTACCTGTCAATTGTATTAACAGCAAGCTGAGGCGTTTGTTGTCCGTTACTGACTACAGCTGATCTTTACCACTAAGTCTTTTATTATTGACAGGTTAGTGTGTCACTATCTCACCTGGTAAGTGATGATACAACCTATGCAAGTTTCAATAGTTTGGCGTCACGTTTTTGCTGAAAAGCTGATAAGTAAACAAGTCCAAACCCTCCCACTCGTTCACACTACTAAGAAGATGATTATTTTGTAATTGAGCCTTGATAAGTGTGCAAAATTTTAAAATATTTAGACTTGGTATCTATTAAAGATTCTGTTGGATTGACACGTAGATTGCTGGGACTGACTGGGAAATGCAGTTTACACACTAACCCTGACCGATGACCAGTCAGGAGTGTGGAACTCTGCGATGGAAGGTCTCACAATACCCACTAAAACCCAGCGGAACCCTATTCATCCATTAGTGGGGCACCAGGTGTTCAGCTTTCGGATTCTACCCCGGATAAGTCCGATGAAGGATTCTCGGAGGCGGGAGGAGATCTTAAACATGCGCCGCCTTGTTTTCCGCCTCCTTCGTCGGTGAGGGGGAGCATCCACTGCATTCTCCCTCTCTCTTTCGTGGCCTACCTTCAGCGAGACTGCCGTCTCGCAAAAGAAGGCCACTTACAAGGGAACCTAATAAGAGCATGTTTAATTAAAACTTATTTTCCTCAAGAACTTGTATAGAACGACCATACGAAAACATAAATCATTGATACACGAAGCACCATGGGAAAGTCATTTAAAAAAAGCCTATCACAAATCTCAGTAATGAAGTCTCCATATAAAAGCATATTACGAGCTGTCCCATAATCATCTCCTTATTGGCACACGTGAGCTCATTGCGTAATCGTTACGTGAACGCTGGGTGTTAAACCACTTCCCCGACTATACTTTATGAGTAAAACCGCATCTTGTGTCGTAATGAAGGTTTTTCTGGCTGATAATGTCCTCATCCGCACCCACCTTTACGTATTTGATTTGTATCTTTTGCTCATTCTAAAATAACAAAGTATTTATGTCTCTTTAACAAATATTGAAGCTTTTTTTGAAATGACAACCTTTATTGTGCTATTTACGAGTAACTTGTGGTTAATGAATGAAGCCGTCGCTATATAAAGCTCGTTCAAATAAATTGGTCTATCGGCGACGTGATGATAGAGTGTACATTTTATGGTTTCAAAACATTATCGTAACGAAACACACATATTTTATAAATTTGTCCTAACGAGAACGAAAACTGGGATCTTGGTTAACGAATTGAACTCTTGAGCACCATTAACACCGCCGAGGCCGTCAAAGACCTATTATATATATAAAGAATATTTGGGACTTTGACCATATTTAAGCTAGGAATTTCTCGTTCACCAAACAACTAGCCTGATAGGTGCAGTACCCATCAGTGAGCAGGCTTCCAACCGGTTACATCCTTTTGCGAGACTGTCGTCTTGCTTAAGGAGGCGGAGGAGGCACGGCAAAGGGTGAATGCCGCTGAGGCACTGCCCCGACGAAGGGGAGTAGGAAACAGGGGCTGAGTTTCATACAACTCCTCCCCGTGTAGAATATTTGCGAGCCGGCTGCAACCAACGGGTCAGAGAGGACTGCCTCAACGAACCTCTGGCTCTCTGACTCATGGTTAACGACGGATTAGCTGGCTTTTAGTGGGTATTGCGAATTCTTTCCCCTCGCGAAGTCCCACACTCCCGACCCCACAGTCGGGGTGCGTAAATGCATTTCCCAGCGACAAAAAGATACCTTTCCCAAAAAATGCCGTCTAAAGCGGTATTGACTGCCTCATTGGTCTAGTGGTTAGCATTTTCAACTACAAACAAGAGGTCCTAGGTTCGAGTCCCAGGTCGGGCCAATTCAAAAATCAATATTGAGTTTTCTGTTAAGATTTTCTCAATATTTGCCCGAAGTTGGGAAGTTGGCGGTGTGATCCACCCCCGTGCCTTGGAGAGCCCGTTAAGCCGTCGGTCCTGCGCCTGATCTCTCTCCGGTCGTGTCAGATTTCCGTCACATCGAAATATGAGAGTGGAGGAATAGAGAGTACACTTGTATACTATGCCTGCCAATCCGCAATGGAGCATGGAGCGTGGTGGGTCTTTGCTCTAAAAACCCTCGTTCCTCGGAGTGAGGAGGCCTGTACCCAGCAATGGGACGTTAATGGGCTGCTACTTACTTACTTTACGTAATAAAGCGGTATTGTCGTGAAAGCTTAACAGTCAAATATTATAGCCGAATATTTGTATTTCTATGTTCTGTATTCTTACTTAAATGATAACAAAATAACCAATGATTCGAAGATGCCTTTAATTCCGACAAAACCTGATTGTAATTTAAGCATCATCCTCGAAAAAATATATTTTATATTTAAAGGAAAATTCGATCTACCAAAAGATCTCCTATCAAAAAATTGGCTTTGATTTCAGAAGCTTAAATTTTCTCGTTCTATGAAATCGTTGTCCATTTATATAAATCATCGAATTTCCCAAGGTTCATTCCATAAATGGGTACATCGACATTTGATTCAATAAAAATAACTTATAAATAGAAATAAATTCTGAAAACCAGAGCATATCTTCGTGAAATTGATGTTTATAGTTCTTCAACTGCGTTCTCGTTCAACATCATGGCTTAGGTCGCGTTCATATTAGTGACAAATATATTGTTTGTAATTTTTTTTTATTCTTACATTTGCAAGTATAATAGAGGTATTTTAATATATCAATTATTATAGCGATATGTTTACTATATGAAGCTTATTAATAATAATAACAAACAGGAATTCAGACCTAGTTAAGAACTCGCATATTTCAAATTATATCAGCAAATGAATCTAGCATTTACTTTCAAATATACAAAAATATAAAAATCATTGAAGTTTAAATTTAATTTCTTAAGTTGAATGGGATTTCACTACATTTTGATTTATATATGTTTTATTTATTCAAAATATCTTAGGTCCAATTCTTAAACTATGTTAAATATATGTCGGATTTGTAGGGGCCGTGGGCGGACATCAGAAGGAAAAAGAGATTATAAGATAGTAGAAAGGATACGTTAATTAAAGTTGAATATTATAGTAATAAATGATAATGTACTTTGCCTTTATAACAAGGGCAGAAGTCTGTTAAAATTATTACAGCAGTACTGGTTAGCACAAAGACAACGGTCCGTGTCTCGACGCAGTCAGTAAGAATGCGTACCGAACCCGCACTCTCAGTTCCTTTTATTGCACCCCTAGCGCGGCTTCGGATCCGCGTGTCTTCAACGAGCTATTTCTCTTTTAATTTAACTATCCAACTGCTTTAGCAACAAGTACATACGTCTACTTCCGTCATATATTATTATTACTATTATTTACCACCATAATGTGCTATGAAAAACGTCTTTCCCTAAACAATGTATAACCTGTATTTTAGGTGATAAATTTTACAAATATAAGATTAAAATGTAAAAGAAAAATTAAACAGAATTAAAAATAAAGCATAATGAGTTGGTGCATGCAAATGCGAGTATGTCCATGTTTAGTTATTTTAAAACTTAAAATAGCCCTCACAATCATGTTATATTTCTAAAAGCAACCGCTCTTTTACAATCTTTTTAAATTTAAATTCAGACAAGACCTATTCTTTTGTACGTGTGTATGTCACTAAACTTCTCATAAACAGCTACAGCGATTTGTGTGTTCAGGTGACTTTTTAGATTAACATTAATATTCGATAAATAATAATTTCCCAAATATCCACGGGATCACAAACCACGCAAAAGACAATGCAAGGAAAAGTTAGAAATTTATATAATACTAATACAATTCATTCAAACACAGTGTAAATAAGCCTTTAGAACATATGTTGACATTCTAGTGAAGGTCGTCCAGTGACTTTTTCTATCTTTTCATCACAAGTTCATTACATTACATGAAACCGCCTCTGTTTTAATTTATTATAGCCTTAAGACGACACCTAACCAGATTAAATTAATGCTGGCAATCTCACGTTTTAAAGTTTATAAGTCAAAGTAATGGGCGATTACGACAGTTATATCTTAAAATATCTGATCTTTTATATTACTTTTTTTAAGTTTAGATAAGCTCTGACAACAGCGATGTCCTATGTTCGATGATCTATTACAAATATGTGTATTCGTGATATTAATGTTATACCTTATTATAACAGTGCGTGTTGCCAGTGATGACCTACGGCTCCGAAACGTGGTCGCTGACTATGGACCTCATTCGAAAGTTCAGAATCACTCAGCGTGCGATGGAGAGGACTATGCTCGGAGTTTCTCTACGCGATCAAATCAGAAATGAGGAGATCCGTAGCAGAACCAAAGTCACCGACATAGCCCTACGAATCGCGAACCTGAAGTGGCAATGTGCGGGGCACATAGTCCGACGGACAGATGGACGTTGGGGCCCGAAGGTGCTGGAGGGCGGCGCAGTGTAGGGAGACCCCCCACAAGGTGGACCGACGACATAAAGAGGGTCGCCGGTAGCCGCTGGAGCCAGGCGGCACAAGACCGGACCTTGTGGACGTCATTACGTGAGACCGTGGACGTCCATCGGTTGAAGCGACGACCTTGTTATAAAACGTAGTACGAAGTTCTTAAACTCATTATATATTAGGACACTTAAACCTTTTGGGTGAGCTTTCACTTGTCATTATCCAATTTTACACATATACGATAATTATTTAACGAAATTTTCACAATTAATTAGTATTCCAAAAACTAGTATTGACATTAATAAAAAGTATTTTATTCATCATTGAAAATTTGAACAAGATATATATATAAGCATAAAATAGAGCGTGAACTTATTATTTGCCCAACGCCCATATATGCCTCTAAATTTTCACAATCAAAATTATAATTATAATAATTGGTATTTTTTTACAATACACTTATACTTTTTAAAATTTCTTATATCCTCCAAAAATATTATCCTTCTCTTTATTAATAATTTGATTAAAGGAAAGATAACCTACCGAAACCTCCCAAGGAGATTTTAAGATTGTTTATATCTTACGATGAAAATGACGAAAACTTTAAAACTTTATTGAAGAATGTGATAGAGAATATATAGAAGTAATGATTATCCAGTTCTCGACAGATTATGTAGAAATACTGTCACATACATAGATATGTACATAGTATCACGCCTCATTCCGATAGGGGTACGCAGAGACCACGTCCTTTCATTTGCCATGATCCTTGCATATCTCCTTCACTTCTTTCATTCTCATTTAACCTTTCATACAAGTTCGTCAGTTAAGAATACTCTTGACCTGGCCCTTATTTAAAATATCCTGGATTTGGTCCCGAAACGTTCTTCCCCTTCACTCTTAAATCCTTTTTGTCAGTCTCCTTTCATTCATTATCTCTGCGTGTTCAAACCATCTAAACATACCTTTCTCAATTTTAGTCATTACATCTTCTTTTATACCACAACGTTCTCTTATAACACTATTTCTTACTTTGTCACACAGTTTCAATCCACTCATGCTTCTCAACGCTCTCAGCTCAACCGCATTTGCTTTTGTGATTCTTCAGCCATACCCAACATTCCCTACCATACATAAGTGTTGGCACCAACACTCCTGCATGCACAGCCAGTCTGGCCCTTTGAGACACCCTCTGGCTATTCATAAGGCGTACAGAGCACCATTTACTATATTCCCTTCATTCACTCTCCTTTCAATATCACTTTCACATGTTTCATCTTTTGTAAATTTGACGGCCTCGCTGGCGCAGTTATGCGCGTATTCGCTTTGTTCGCGGAGGTCCCGGGTTCGATCCCCGGTAGGACGAATTTAGGAAATTGTAATTTCTAATTTGTCTGAGTCTGTACGGTACCATGCTGTGTAGAAACCGGAAGGGATATATCGGCTCTTAACAGATTAGCGCGCTTCCATCTTAGACTGTATCATCACTTACCATCAGGTGAGATCACAGTCAAGCGCTAATCTGTCAGCAATAAAAAAAAATTAAAATTTGTAAAATTGAGGATTCAAAAATGTTGTAAAAGCTACATTTTACAGAGAATTTCAAAATCAATTTTATTTCAGACCTATAAGAATAAAAAGAATAAAGAATAATTAGTAAAGTATCTATTAAGTTTAAATGCCTTGCTTCGACAGCAGAGGTCCTCGGTTCGATTTCTGGCAGTGTAGGAATAATGGGAAGCTTCGGCCGTGACCATTTATCAACGTATCAACAAAGACCAAGCAAAAAATTTGCCTCCTGGTATAGTTCTGCATAGAAACCATAAGTGACAAATTATATTTAATAGATTAGCAAACTTTTATATTAGACTATATAAGTACTTACCATTAAGTAAGAAACAATCACCTAAGAGCAATAAAAAAACACTGTCGTTTTATAGTAATAATTGGTGCGGCAGCGCAGAGGATGCCACCGTCCATGTAACCGGGGGGTTGAATTGCGTGTGGACTGTATAGCGTTGCGGTTAGATGTAAGAAGAAGAAAAGAGAATTTAGAATTAATTGAGTTGACCGCGTAAGAGTATTGGATGTCATGATGTTGATGAAGGGGGAAAGGCATCGCGTGCACGTACCTAGAGTATCAGGCTCTCCTGCTCCTTCCCGAAGTAAAGTTTTGCAAGGGCGTGTATGCGTCGGCGGTTAACAACTATCACTTTGTCTTACACGTTCAGCGGCTCACTACTTCGGTAGTTCATGCGGTTATTATATCTTCCAGACAAAAATACGAGCGGATTTATTGCGGTAGGCGGAACACGACTTGTCGCGGCGGATGCGTATGCGATTGTGTGCACGCGAGGGAAAAGGTAGGGTACTTGAGAAAAATGTTACGCGGCACCATTAAAATGTAAAAACCAAAGTACTGCCAAAAGTAGCGTCACCAAAAATAATAATCAATTTATTCAAAGCAACATTTGGCACATTTTTTTACTTTACAAATAACTTATAACCATATCAAATTAAATAAAATGTAAGTAAATTAATCACATTAAATCATATTAATTTTATGAAACTACGATGCATGTTGAACTTTTTTAAATTTGTACAAATGAGTCAGAGTATTAATGCTAGAGGATCATGCTATGGGTGCCACCATATTGGCCTTGGCTGCTGTAATGCGACACGGGATACATGGACAAATTGATGTGACCTGTCTTTTTCGAAAATCGTGTCGTATACAGTAAAGGTATTATTCATAGTTATATTTTTTCTGTAGCATTAACAAATCACGGACGGCATACTAATTACTGTCGAGTCGTAATAAGCAAAGCTTTCGTCCACGAAATTAGATTTGAAAGGATCCACGTATCAACTAACCGCTTGTCAGTTTTAATGTTATTTATATCTTATTATTTTGTTTACAGACTTGTTTCTGAGTGCTCGCTGACATCATGTTTAATTTTCGACGACTCTGTTATTATAAATTAGTTGTATAAATCATAAGTTTATACATGCAAATAATAAAAGCTGAAGTATTTATTTATATCAAAAGAAGATGTAGTGACTATAATTGAGAAAGGAATGATTAGATGGCACGTAGAGAACATTAATAAAAGGAGACTGACAAAAAGGATTTATGAGTTAAGAGTGAATGGGAAAGTTGGAAGGGGAAGATCAAGGCAAACTGGAACAAATCTAGGACATTTAAAATAAGAGCCAGGTCAAGAGTACTCTAAACCAACGGACTTGTATCAAAGGTTTAATTAGAATGAAAGAAGCGAAGGAGATATGCAAGGATCGTGGCAAGTGGAAGGACGTGGTCTCCGGGGTCGCCACTCCAGCACCTTCGGTCCCCAACGTCCATCGGTCCTTCGGACTATGTGCCCCGCCCATTGCTACTTCAGGTTCGCGATTCGTAGGACTATGTCGGTGACTTTGGTTCTACTACGGATCTCTTCATTACTGACTCGATCACGTAGAGAAACTCCGAGCATAGCCCTCTCCATCGCACGCTGAGTGACTCTGAGCTTCCGCATGAGGCCCATAATCAGCGACCACGTCTCGGAACCGTAGGTCATCACTGGCATTTTGTTATTATTCGTTTTTTTAATTGCCTCTCCTTGGATTCGATGTTAAATACACACATAACACTCAAGAGACTTACTATTTATTTCCAATAACAATAACTCTCACGTTATTATTAGTCCAATAACTAATATTTTATCAAGTTATTGGTTACTGAAAGTTATTTTTATATAGACTACATATTAGGTACGAAGTATTTATTTATTACATTTAGTTTAGATACATAAACCATATGATAGACACTGACTGTCAAGTAGAAAGTATTGAATTATATTACAATCTCAAACACTGTTGACTAATAAAACTTAATTAAAAGTATATGCATATTTTTAAGAGGATGTTAGGTAAAATTGGGTCGAATAAACATTGCCTGTGATATAATCCCTCAAGATTTGTTTACCATATACTTAATTCGGTTGTGTTGCAGTAGAAATTATTATAATACTCGCTCACTCCATTGTAACATATTGACAATAACATAATAACCTTCTATTAGATTGAAGTTACTTTCGTTACTTGTTATTAATTATCAAAGTGCCTCCTTTCACGATGTATACGCTCACTAAAATTTAGCATTATGCAAATTACATTACTTGGCACAGCTAGATATTATTTTTGTATACATGTTTCTTTTTAACCGACTTCAAAAAAAGGAGGAGGTTATCAATTCGTCTGTATCTTTTTTTTGTTTGATACCTCATATCTTCCAACAGGGTGGACCGATCTTGATGATTTTTTTTAAATGAATTTAGTGCACATCATAGGGTCCCATTTTTTTTAAATCCTAATTCTGATGATGGCATCCATGAGAAAACCGGATAAGTCTTAAATTTGCCTTAAGCATGTGCGCGACAAACGGACGAATAACTCAAGATCACGCCAACCGATTTCGATGATTCTTTTTTTATTGGAAAGGACTTTTTACTTCAAGGATTGTTTTATGATAGTTTGGTTAGGTTCTGATCACGGAATCCATGACAAAGTGACGGAACTCTTCAATTCTTAGGGGCAATTAACGATACTCGTAACATCGGTATGGTCAAGTTATTGTCGTAGTTAAATATCAAGATCAATGGAACTCGGAATAGCAGAGTCGGGCGGAGGGTGGGGGGTTGAGAGAAAAGAGAAAATTGTCTTACTTTTACGTAGCGGGGTGGAAAAATAACTGACCTGGCGATATCAATGTAAATTTCACTTTGCACAGTTGTTTTATTTAAACGGTGCGGTCTCATTTGAGTAACACGTTGTGCCCATATTCAGACAAATTTGTTAGTGAACTCAGATTCACTAAAAATCATAAAATAAATAAAAATTTTAACAAAAAAAGAACCGCGTTCAAAACAAACTGTTACAAAGCATATTAATATTTGTAACAGTTTGTTTTGAAGGCGGTTCTTTTTTTGTTATTTTTTTTGTTTTGTATTATTTATATTTAACAGAACAGCGCCTAATAGGATCGACAGATTTTGATGAATGACAATTCGGTCCAATAAGTAAGGGTTTTGCTCTTACTTCTAGGGGATCAGGAGTATACGAGTTACCAAACCCCATAACGATTAGACCGATTTTTATAACATTTTCTATCTATATTTGCTAGGTTTGTTAATAGCGATACAAAGTAACACAGATCAGCTAGTATACCTATAAAGACACAACATATTACGTGTAATAAAAGACATTACTGACATATATTATGATTACCTTACGAGGCTGTAGCTATTAATGTTAAACATAAAACCTAGGAAACGATCGGACAAATGTATATTCTATTGAAAACACGTACATAATTACACTGACGTAATGACGGCAAGAGAGACAAAGTAAATTCCTACACAATATAAATTGCATGCGAGTTATATAACGTACATGTGCTTGTTGAAAATGTCAGAGGAAATTCCAGTAATATGATAGTTCAAATTGAAATAAAGTAAGTAAGTAGCAGCCCATTATCGTCCCACTGCTGGGCACAGGCCTCCTCACTCCAAGGAGCGAGGGTTTTTAGAGCATAGACCCACCACGCTGCTCCACTGCGGATTGGCAGGCATAGTACACAACTGCACTCTCTATTCCTTCACTCTCATAGTCCGATGTGACGGGAATCCGACACGACCGGAGAGAGATCAGGCGCAGGACCGACGGCTTAACGTGCTCTCCGAGGCACGGGGGTGGATCACACCGCCAACTTCCCAACTTCGGGCAAATATTGAGAAAATCTTAATAGAAAACTCAATATTGGTTTTTGAATTGGCCCGACCCGGGACTCGAACCCAGGACCTCATGTCTGTAGTCGAACATGCTAACCACTAGACCAATGAGGCAGGCAGGCAAATTGAAATGAATTGTATTAATAGAAGCCATATGTCTCTGAGTTTCATTTCTAAGTGCTATCGCTCATTACGACCGACCAGAGTTGGAAATATTAGTCGGAGACGGAGATGAATAAATTTATTTTCTTCAAATTAACAGTGTGCTATCAAATTTTCTTCTGAAATCTTAAACTCAAACGTATAATGCATGTGACTAAAGAAAGAAATGCATTCTTTAACCGCAATGTCATCGTAACTTGCATTAGTAAATGTAAAAGTTAACTCACAAGAGATAAATGAATATATTGATTTATCTTTTTATTTTTGTCAATACATAGATATTTGGGAATAGATCCTTAAAAATTTCATTCTTTAATCTTTGATGGTTTATTAGAAATTGATGTTTTAATTCAAATTAGTCAAAATCCCTACGATCTAGATAGGTCTTTCATAATCAAGTGGATAATGGAGGGACCATTTAATCATACCCATATGTATTTTTACTATACCTTTTAGATACCACCTGGGTAAAAGGGTTTTTCATAACGAAATTTCACTAACCTTAAGTTGCCTGACAGAAGATATTGAAAGGAGAGTGAATGGAGTGAATATGGTAAATGGTGCTCTGAACGCCTTTATGAATAGCCAGATGGTGTCTCAAAGGGCCAGACTTGCTGTGCATGGAGGAGTGATAGTACCAACACTTATGTATGGTAATAAGGGTTGGGTATGGCAGAAGAAGTGCAATGCGGTAGAGATAAAAGCGTTGAGAAATATGAGTGGAGTGAAACAGCGTGACATAGAAAGAAATAGTGTGATAAGAGAATGTTGTGGTATTAAAAAAGATGTAGTGACTAAAATTGAGAAAGGTACGCTTAGATGGTTTGGGCACGTAGAGAGAATGAATAAAAGGATACTGACGAAAAGATTTATTAGTCAAGAGTGAATGGGAAAGTTGGAGGGGCGAAGGTTCCTGGATCAATTCCAGTACATTTTTAATAAGGGTCAGGGCAAGAGTACTCTAAACCAACGAACTACTATGAAAGGTTTAATGAGAATAGAAGAAGCCTACCCTGCTTATAATATCTTATAAAGTATAAAGGAAGTCAACATTTCTTTCATCATAGGATCGCACTAATAAATTGTTTTGCTTATAAAAATTCGTGATCTCGCTTCGAATGTAGCATTCCTCACGATAAGTACATCGGATATTGGCTAGGCCACGGGCAAGTTTGTATGAAAATTGGTTCTAAACACGCAAACCTTAGAAACACTGCAAAGGTTAAATTTATTAGGGTCGTTCCACATATCGATGCTTTTGCTAAAGATTTGTCGTTTTATATTTTTCAAAATTGTTATTATCCTATAGCTTATTCAGGAGTAATTTTAATAAAAAAAATGACACGCTGAAAAAAGATGAGTGTGCTTTAGATCACATGACTGAAGTTAAACATGGAAAAAGAGAAAGAAAATGTGCTCTTGCACCTCTACCTCTTGCCCCTAGAGGAGAATTCGAAAATTTACACTCTTTTCCATTTTTGCTAACTTATATTTACCTCTCAACTTCCGTTCGCTTCGACCGATCACACTTTACGAAACGCTCTTGTCATGCTTTCAGCAGTTTACTCCCCAAGTCAAGGGTGCCTAAAGAAGTTTCACTTCATAAGGCTGACAATAACAAAATGTCGAAATCAACTAATGATGTAATACTTTTTTTTAAGCAACAGCTTAATTTTTGGTAATTTGAATACGAGTTTTTTACACATAATATAAATTTTCTGGATTCTACTGCGCGTTTTGTTACTGAAACGTTAGCGCTTGACTGTGATCACACCTGATGGCAAATGATGATACAGTCTAAGATGGAGATCTGGTAAGTGGCAATTTACCTCTTATGGTTTCTAAACAGCATTACACTGGAACACAAATCTCTTTGCATTGCGGTATACGTCTTTGTTGGTAGGTTGGTAATTAGCAACGGCTGAAGTCTCTCAGCAGTCGAGACTAAGACAAATTAGAAAATACGATTTCTAAATTTGCAAGTTGGAATCGAACCGTCCCGGGTTTCTAACAAAGCTAAGTCAAAATATTTATCTAATTTTTTATATATTTTGGATTAGGTTTTATACTAAAGCAGCAATATAGATGCGTTATTGTATCTACAATATTTTACATAAATAAATATTATTTTTATTGTTATAAAAGCCATGTTAGTCTTGCAGAAATCGGTTGCAAAATCTTTTAGCTTTTATGTGAAGTATATGAAATACTATATAAAAAAGGAGCAATGAAATACATAATGCATCCGATCCGAGCATCAGCTGTTTTTGATTTTATGCTTCATTGCTGGGTTTTAGTAAAGTATTTTTATGAAACCATCGTTTTATTTTGCTGTACATGATGGTTCGTAAATAATGCTAATAAAACGTTAGTAATATCGTCTGTCTTCGTTTTTTTAAAACGGTCTCCTAATACACAATATATTAGTAAAGAAATTATATCTATTAGTAGTTATACTGGTTATTATTGTTTGTGGGAAGTAAGATAGATACTCAAATTAAATACAGATTTACTTCACATGTACCTAGACCCTAAATTTGTATATAAATTAACAAAGGCGCTAAAACACGATGATTTACATTTGAATGCGTTATTATAAAGCTTTGTTACTAAAATACGTATATAAAAGAGGTATGTCTCTTAACAAGGACTTATAACTATGATTTAAGCTTGCATAAATGCTTCAATATATTTTCGCTTATATAAATTTACAAGCTGAACCCGCGACTTCGTCTGCGTTGAATGTTTTTTTCATAGGTTTGAAAGGATAGTATTTTCATTAATTTAGGCAAATTGCTTTACAAATAAAAAACATACATACAAATACTTCAACGAGTACAAGCCCTTTTTCAGGCTCTAGATCGTAAAATCCGTTCTTAGCTGACTTCTACTCGTCAAAAGGATTATTCCTACCAAATTTCGAGTCTCTACGCCTTATGGTTCCAGAGATATCGCGATGAGTCGATAGTTAACACCCCCTAACCCGCTTGCGGGTGGAATTTCGTAAAATCCGGTCTTAGCTGACCTTTACTCTTCAAAAGGAATATTCCCACCAAATTTCGAGTCTCTACGCTTTTTGGTTCCAGAGATATCGTGATGAGTCAATAGGTACCTGGATATCTCTTTTATTACATATCTACATATATCTGAAAGAATTCTATAATTTTCTCCGTTTTTAATCAATCCAGGAATAATGTCAACTTTTTTATAGTATAGTTCTTAGCTGTATATGTAATATGCTGCGTATGTATAATACCATCAAATATATTACCATAAGGTTGTATTGTTATTAAGATAATATACACTTAGGTTTTTGTTTATTGGATAATACTATCCTGTGACTGCCACATTGGTACAGTGGTTAGTTAATTGGCTGGAACTTACATATTGTCTCCCTTCTGTACTGTGTGCTATTCAACCCTCGTGCTCCTGAGTATTTAAGGAATAAATTTGAATTTTGCGATTCTGATGGACGGTGTTTAATACCATCTCGTGATCTGAAACTTGGGCCTATACTTAATAAACCATGTTCTATGAGGAATCTGTCACGGTTCAGGCTATCAAATTATGAAACGAGTTACCTCTGAGTATAAGAGAATATAAATCATTGCACATATTCAAGAAACAAGTAGAGAATCATTAGCTGACCTCTACTCGGCAAAAGGAATATTTCTACCAAATTTCAAGTCTCAACGCCTTATGGTTCCAGAGATATCGTGATGAGTCAATAGATACTTGGATATCTCTTAGATAGATAGATGTATATTATGTATGTGTATATTTTTTAACGAACACCACCTACCATTCTTACTTTAAACAATCTCCCTAACCCTAAGGTTGCTTGATAGAAATCGCTAATAAGCGATAAGGTCGCCTATTTGTACTGCTCGCTAAGTTTTGTTTTATGTACTTGTATAATGTTTGTGGTGTACAATAAAGTATATTCTATTCTATTCTAAATTCGACGACAGACATGAGGTCCTAGGTTCGCGTCCCGAGTTGGGCCAATTCAAAAATTTATATTGAGTTTTCTAATAAGATTTTCTGAATATTTGCCCAAAATTGAGAAGTTGAAGTAAACAGTCGGTCCGGCGCCTGATCTCTCTCCGATCGTGTCGGGTTTCCGTCACATCAGAGTATGAGAGTGAAGGAATAGAGAGTGCACTTGTGTACTATGTCTGCCAATCCGCAATGGAGCAGCGTGGTGGGTTTATGAGGATATGAGTAAAGAGGCCTGTGCCCAGTTTATGGGCTGCTACTTACCTTACTTACTATCCTGTGTCCGTGGTTAACTATTGGTTAACAGTCGTTAACTATATAAAGTATCCCATGTTTATAAACTATCTGTACGCTAGATTTCAGTCAAACTTTTCCTGACTTTACCATCAAGTACCAGTACAGTAGACAAAATGTCTGCTTCTTTTTGGTATAGTGTTTATATCACCATCTTTTCCTATAACACAATGAATTAAGTTCTTCAAAATTGTTCAAGTTGTAATGTCGTGAGATTTTTTTAGACAAGATTTGAGTAACTACTGAGTTTTTTACCGGTATCACGGTAGAATCCTTATGAGAGTTTCCTTAACAGAAAAATTCAAAGAATGTTTAAATTCTCACAGTACCGTCGTAATATATATTAAATATCATTTTATATATCCGTAACAGCATTAATTTATACAGCAAAAACAGCGAAGTGCACAATTTTAATACAAGAAATAAAATTTACCATATTTTACAGCGAAGAAAGTTCAAAAATCATTTGTCGGGTTGAGCATACGCTCTGGAATCACTTCTGGGATTGTCTCCACATAGTTTTAAGAACTATGTTACAAACGTCCTATTACAAAAAGCATATTATAATGTTATAGATTATTTAAACGACTAAGATGTGACATGAAAGCTATATACATTGTTACCTACAAGAACTATGTTTAAAGGAGTAACCGTTGAGTTTCTTGTCGGTTTTTTTTTCAGCGGAGTGAACTTTTCGAACCGGTGGTGGATTTGTTACCAACGGACAGACGATAATAACGATTCAAAAGACCTTATCGATCTAAATAATAGTCTAGTTTTGATTTCATAGTGTGAATTTAATTTGATATATTGCAATAAAAGTAAAAGCGACATTGGGAATGAACCGTTAATTTAGTGTAAAGTAAATCGCAAGTACAATTATAGGTATGCGTTACAGTTAACTCGTGAGGCCGTTAACCGGAAAATATAAAAGTAAAACCGGCAACCTCGTCATAGACATTAAATTATAGGGAAGGAATAAGAAAAGTGTACAAAACAAGTCATTAACAAATTTATGACAATTCCAGTCCCACGATTTACTTAAACTTATTACTTAGAAAGAAACTCTAAATCTATAACGTTAGCTTTCGATGGCTATACAATTTTAATATACATATATTTATGTATAAAAATCGATTGCTATTCGTTAATCTCACTAAAAGTCAAGATTCGGCTGGACTTTACCTTTGGTCTTAAATGTGGAAGTCTAGAAAAGGCTTAAAAGACGAGTAAAATGCCTGGAATATAGTAAAAACAACAATTTCGCTTTCCTAGAAACAGGTAGTAAACATGTCAAACATTTGAATATCGTCTCGTCGTTTAGAAATCAATTAAATTAAAAAGATGTTCGGAAATCAAATTAAATTTAAAAGTGAAGTCATTTTTTTAATTTTTTTTTTAATTTCTCTCTTTTGATGTTGGTCCTTTCGTTCAGAAATCAAATTAAATTTAAATGAATTGTTATTTTTTTTCAATTTCTTTTTTATTTGACATTGACAACCAACAATTTCTGATCGCAACTATAACATTTTACAGATTTTGGCGCGAATCTGGGCGTAAAGGTTGCGATTTATTAATTACGATTTTCTTTTTTCTTAATTAATTCAAGATTTTCTGTAAATACATTAAATCTCACAAGTCTTGACGTACTTTGGCGGGAATCTGGGCGTAAAGGTCGCGATATATCAATTACATTTTCTTTTTTCTTAATTAATTCAAGATTTTCTGTAAATACATTAAATCTCACAAGTTTTGACGCACTTTGGCGGGAATCTGGGCGTAAAGGTCGCGATATATCAATTACATTTTCTTTTTTCTTAATTAATTCAAGATTTTCTGTAAATACATTAAATCTCACAAGTCTTGACGTACTTTGGCGGGAATCTGGGCGTAAAGGTCGCGTTTTATTATAGTGCAAACTTTATATCTAAACTGTAACGATACCTCATTTATCTTTACGATGTCCTTAGGTAAGTAAGTAAGTAAGTAAGTAGCAGCCCCTTAACGTCCCACTGCTGGGCGGAGGCCTCCTCACTCCGAGGAGCGAGGGTTTTAAGAGCATAGACCCACCACGCTGCTCCGCTGCGGATTGGCAGGCATAGTACACAAGTGCACTCTCTATTTCTACACTCTCATAGTCCGATGGGACGGGAATCCGACACGACCGGTGAGAGATCAGTCGCAGGACCGACGGCTTAACGTGCTCTCCGAAGCACGGGAGTGGATCACACCGCCAACTTCCCAACTTCGGCCAAATATTGAGAAAATCTTAATAGAAAACTCAATATTGATTTTTGAATTGGCCCGACCCGGGACTCGAACCCAGGACCTCATGTCGGTAGTCGAACATGCTAACCACTCGACCAATGAGGCAGTATATATTCCTTAGGTATAAGTTAAAAAAATGTCGAACGCTGTAGTAAAAAGACGTGACATTGTTTTTATCTAAGTTTATATGGGTTACGGCAATTAGAAAGGTTAAGGTCGTAAACTCACGATAATGCATGAATTTCCCACGATACAGCTGCGTTTTACCGGATAAGGAGGCGGTCATTTATCGTAGGCAATATTTGCATAGTGCCTTGAGGTTTTTTACATGTACAGTTCAATATTTGTTTCGATATTTTAAAATGGAACACGTGCGTACTATAAAGAACCTTTTTTTAACTAGGTATTTTATTATAGATTGGCGCTTTGTCTTTGCTTAATTTAAAGTTAACTTCAATTTTGTATGTTTCTAACAATTATAATTGAATACAAGAAAAAAAGTGCGTATACGTCGTAGAAAATATTTTATAACAGAAGCCTCGGGGTTTTTTTTACGTACAGTTGGATATTTTAAATTAGAACACAGGCGTACTATAAGGAACCTTTTTTTACTAAGTAATTTAATTATAGAGTGGCGCTTTGTCTTTGCCTAATTTAAAATTAACGTTAATCTTGTATGTTTCTAGCAATTATGATTGAACACAAGAATAAATAAAGTGCGTATACGTCATAGAAAATATTTTGATACAAGAGTTGTGGTTTTTTATACGTACAATTCGATATTTTTAAATGGAACACGTGCGTACTATAAGGAACCTTTTTCAAGTAAGTATTTTATTATAGAATGGCGCTTTGCTTTTGCTGATTTTAAATTTAAGATCAGTTTTGTATGTTGTAGCAATTATATTTGAATACAAAAAAAATGTGTATACGTCAATACGAAAATATTTGCATTCAGAAGCCTAGGGGTTTTTATACGTACAGATATTTCTTTGGATATTTTAAAATGGAACATGTGTGTACTATAAACAACCTTTAGCTCAATATTTTATAACAAGACTTTGCTGACGAATTGGGTGTTTTAGATTAAAAACTAACAAGCCTGTATAATAAAATATAGGGAAAATCTGTGTTATTACAATAATAAGTCATTTTCTTATGTGTGTAATTAAACATTATGCTAAGGATTATTAATATTATACTATATAAGAAATATAAGAGAAACATTAAGCCTTTTGTTGTATACTTTGTTAGCATGTTATATATATATATTTAAAAATAAATAATTGCTGTTCATCAATTTTGCTATAATTCGAAAACGGCTGGACTGTTTTGGCTAATTTTGGTTTTGAATTATGTGTGGAAGTCCAGGGAAGGTTCAAAGGTGAGTAAATATAAAAAAATGCTTGGAATGTAGGAAAAATAACAATTTCGCTTCTTTCTCTTGGAAACTAATCGTACCGGACAAATGTTTGATGTTGGTCTCGTCATTTAGAATTGAGAACCAACAATTTCTGATCGCAACTATAACATTTTACAGATTTTGGCGTAAATCTGGGCGATAAGGGATAGTTATCGCGATTTATTAATTACGAATTTCTTTTTTAATTAATTCAAGATTTTCTGTAAATATATTCAATAACACAAGATTTGATGCACAATGAAAACTAATATAAGTTTCGAGATTATTATAGATGTCTTTCCAGTAACTTATAATTAAGCTTTTTGAACATATTGCAATGCCTGTTATAAATTGCTGCTTAGATGGTTTGAAAACGTGGCAAGAATGAATGAAAAGAGACTGATAAAAAATATTTATGGTTGATGAGAGTGAATGGGAAAGTTGGAAGGGGAAGACCAAGGTGAACGTTCCTGGACCAAATCCATGACATTTGAAATAAGGGCCAGGTCAAGAGTACTCTAAACCGACCAACTTGTATGAAAGGTTTAATGAGAATGAAAGAAGCGAAGGAGATATGCAAGGACCGTGGCAAGTAGGAGAACGTGGTCTCTGCTTACCCCTATGGGAATGAGGCGTGATGCTATGTATGTAGTTAGGTACGCTGAAATTATACTAACCCAGGGATTTATCTAGTCCGCAATGCTCACTGGTGATAGGGAATGGAGGGCAGTGGCCTTCTTCTGTGAAAGTTTTATTTCGCTGAAGGAGGCACAATAGAGGCACAGGGAGAACGCCGTGGACGCTCCTTTGCTTCGACGTAGGAGGTTGGGAGGTTAGGAGGCGTAGAATTGCGCTTCTCCTACCTCCTTCTTAAGTTTTCCCAAGAGTCTTCGGGAGTGTCAGGGTAAATTGTGTCTACCGATCTCTGGTGCACCTCTGGTGCCCCAGTAAAGGATGCGGAGCATATCTCTGGGTTATAGTGGATATTCTTGCTTACCAGAGTCCCACACTGCCGATAAGATTTTACTATAATCGGTGTGCATAAAGGCACTTCCCAGTGTAAAAAAAGGGTGTTTACGGCCCTCTCGTGAACTAAAGCTCAACGTCATACCCCATAACACCAAATTCTACGATGACTCTTTCGCAGTTCGAGCCATAACTATATGGAACGAATTACCTCTGACAATACGAGAAGCTAAATCATTGGATATATTCAAGAAGCGGGTAAAGAATTATTACCTCTCTTTATGTACTTAATGACGATGATATCTATTTGTTCTACGTCTTATTTATTTAATATTATTAGATTCTTATATTTAGTATTTATCTATATAAAATATGTATTGAAATATTTGTATCCATTTAAAGATATATGTATTAGTATGTAGGAATATTTGTGTATATGTTAATTAAAATGTCAATTAAAAAATCAGCACCAATTAAAATGTCATATCAGATAAGTAAATGTAAACTTTTCTAGCCAAAAAAGCCTACCTTTAAACTAGCACGAAGTTTTTATTACCAGTCAATATAAGAATATTTCATATTCTTATATTGACTGGTAATGCAAACTGGTCGAAAATTAGCATGTTCGACTACATACATGAGGACCCGGGTTCGAGGTCGGGTCGGGCAAGTTCGTAATCGATATTGAGTTTTCTATTAAGATTTTCTCAATATTTTCCCGAAATTGGGAAAAATTTGGCGGAGTGATCCACCCCCGTGCCTCGGAGAGCACGTTAAGCCGTAGATCTTGCGCCTGATCTCTCTCTCCGGTCGTGTCGGATTGCCGTCACGTCTTACTGTGAGAGTGAAGCAATAGAGGGTACACTTGTGTACTATGCCTGCCAATCCGCAGTGGAGCAGCGTGGTGGGTTTATGCTCTAAAAACTCTCTCTCATATGAGCGAGGAGGCCTGTGCCCAGCAGCGGGACGGTAATGGGCTGCTATTTACTTACTTTTTTTAATTCATATATTATAAAGGAACATATGAATGTCGTCAAAAGATGATTTATTATATATAACCGCGTAATGAATCACAAATTCGTTTCTATATTTATTTGACTCATGAGAAACAATACACGTCACTTTATTATAAAAAGTTTTCCTAATTATCCAGCTTACCCACACATGTAGTGTGACATTATAATATGTGTTAAAACCTACAAACAAACCGCATGTGTATAAAAAGTTGCAATACCATAAGCCCACGTATAAAGGCGATGTCGCTATATGATGTCACCGCGACCTTCCCAATAAGGCCTGAGGCGTTGCCTTATTAAGTAAGTCAGTCGCTAAGTGCTCTATACGTAATCATTCATTTCCCGGAACAGAGATGGAATGGAGAAGCATATGTATCTTTTTGATTTTATAGACTCTCTTAATAACTTTTGAAGTGAAACTTCTTTAAGGGTAACATTTTTACGGATGAAACGCCTGGTAGGTAGTTTTTTTATATGACGGTCGCTGGGGCGTTCAAGTGCCTCTCGCTTGGTTATCCCCGCGGCTCGTCAATTGCTGTCAAATGTGTGGGGGGCCTGGATCGCTCTGTAAGAGACTGTACGCTGCCATCATCGCCAGTATGGCTTTTTATGGTGCACCCGTGTGGGTCGATAATGCCTCAACCGCATCAAATATTCCCTTGATGGCGTTGTAAGGTGCAGAAGCTGATTGCGGTAAGAGCAATACAAGGGTAAGTAAGTAAAAAAAAAGTAAGTAGCAGCCCATTAACGTCCCACTGCTGGGCCCAGGCCTCCTCACTCCAAAGAGAGAGGGTTTTTTAGAGCATAAACCCACCACGCTGCTCCACTGCTAATTGGCAGGCATAGTACACAAGTGCACTCTCTATTCCCTCACTCTCATAGTCCGATGTGACGGTAATCCGACACAACCGTAGAGAGATCGGGCGCAGGACCGACGGCTTAACGTGCTCTCCGAGGCACGGGGGTGGATTACACCGCCAACTTCCCAACTTCAGGCAAATATTGAGAAAATCTTAATAGAAAACTCAATATTGATTTTTGATTTGGCCCGACCCGGGACTCGAACCCAGGACCTCATGTTTTTAGTCGAACATGCTAACCACTAGACCAATGAGGCAGTCAATACAAGGGTACCGTATAGTATCGTAGACTGCGGCGACTCTTATGGGGGCTGCGTATCGGCACATGGCAACTGCAAGAGCTCAAGGCCTCCTAATTGATGTCGATGAGGATCAAGGTCCAAGCCGACAAGGCTCTGATCCAAAAATGGAAGGAGGACCTCAGGTCCCCAGTAGCGGGCGTGGGCACTGGTGAGGCGATCCGTCCTCACCTGATGTAATGGCTTTTTAAGGGGCACGGGACGCTTACCTACAGGCTGATGCATACAGACTCTTCATTACAGAAAGGTGGCTCCATTGTAAACGAAAATTCCGTAACCACGCGTTTCATCTATAAAAATTTACCCTCAAACGCCTAAAGAAGTCTCACTTCAAGAACATTGCGAACATAATCGAAATGTTTTCAATTATAAAAAAATGGAAGATAGTAAAATAGTTGTAAAAAAGAGTTAAAACAAAACATTTAACAGGCCATCGCGTTAAAATTCCAGGCCATTAACCATAAAACGCCTACGCGTAATAATTTGCATGAAAATACATCGCAAGACCACGCATAAAGTTTGGTATTACTAGTGTAATGTATGACTATGAATCTCATAGTCAAGTTATGTGAGTTTTAAGCCCCGATAACAAAACACGTAGTCATGGTGATTCAGAGAATCTAAAACAAAATATTTCTGGAAAACAATCCGCCGTCTAAATTTGATAAACAATATGAAATTGTTTCAGTAATATACCGTCGTTTTCCTGTTTTTAACCGACTTCAAAAAAGTTGGAAGTTGGAAGGGGAAGACCGAGGCGAACGTTCCTGGACCAATTCCAGGACATTTTAAATAACGGCCAGGTCAAGAGTACTCTAAACCGACGAACTTTTATGAAAGGTTTAATGAGATTGAAAGAAGCGAAGGAGATATGCAAGGATCGTGGCAAGTGGAAGGATGTTGTCTCTGCCTACCCCTATGGGAATGAGGCGTGATGCTATGTATGTATGTATGTATGTTCAAAAAAGGAGGAGGTTATCAAATCGTCTGTATTTTTTTCTTATCTTTGGTACCACATAACTTTCGACTGGGTGAATCTTGATGATTCTTTTTTTATATGAAAGGTGGTGCTTGTGGTAGGGTTTTTTTTAGTCCTTTTCTGATGATGGCATCCATGAGAAAACAGTATAAGTCTTAAATGTGCGCGACAAATCTACGAATAACTCAAGATCACGCCAACTGATTTCGATGATTCCTTTTTTATTGGAAAGGATATACTTCAAGGGTTGTTTTGTGATGGTTTGGTTATTTTCTGATGATGGAATCTATGACAAAGTGACGGAACTCTTCAATTCTTTAAAGCAAATTAACGATATTCGACACAATCTTTTATAGGGTATCCAGATATTTGAATCACCTACCGTAACGTTGGTATGGTCAAGGTTGTCGTAGTCAAATATGATGATCAATGGAACTCCTCAACGGCTTACAGTAAGGGTGCGATTTATGGAGAATATCTAATTGTCTAACAAAGAAACTTCACTTCTGATATGTGTACTAGTGTGTAGTTTTCTTTTGGAGATAAATATATGCCATCGTTGGCTTTTTTGTAGATCTATAACAGAGGAAGCTAACCATACAATGTTTTTTCATATTTGTAAGGAATTAAACAGGGTTCACTCGTCGTTTAAGCGAATTATTAACGAATGCGAGTTTTTTATAAAAAGGAATGAGGGCCTATAATATATATACTAAAAGTAACTACTTTTATGTTCATAATTCTAAAGGAACGGGAAATTCTAAGCGTGTATGGTATCACAGATTGTACCTAGGTTTTTTGGGGTTTCCTAAAAAGTCTACCTTTAAACTAGCACGAAGCTTTTATTACCATGAAATATCCTTATATTATAAAGGAACAACTGCCTCACTGGTTAGCATGTTCGACTATAGACATGAGGTCCTGGGTTCGAGTCCCGGGTCGAGCCAATTCAAAAATCAATATAGAGTTTTCTATTTAGATTTTCTCAATATTTGCCCGAAGTTGCCTCGGAGAGCACGTTAAGCCGTCGGTCCTGCGCCTGATCTCTCTCCGGTCGTGTCGGATTCCCGTCACATCGGACTATAAGAGTAAAGGAATAGAGAGTGCACATGTGTACTATGCCTTCCAATCCGCAGTGGAGCAACGTGGTGCGTCTATGCTCTAAAAACCCTCGCTCCTCGGAGTGAGGAGGCCTGTGCCCAGCAGTGGGACGGAACATATGAACGTCGTCAAAAGATGATGTATTATAGATAACCGAGTTATGAATCACAAATTCGTTTCAATATTTATAGATGCATAACCCACCAGGTATTTTAACTAAAACAGTCCAAAAATGGTAAACTATTTGACTCAGATGCCTAGGTTTCTTGGGGTTCCTACATATTTATATGTATTTTGTATACTTATATCTCGTGTACTCACAAGATATATACGCTACCCACGATCCCGGATTCGAAATCGCTGTAGTCTGTTAGAATAACAAATTTATTCAACACAGTGCGTAGAATAATTTACGGTTAATATTATATCATTTTTATTATAATCCTTATAGTTTTGCTTTTAATATACCGCGGCACGTATTATGTGCGGTGTTTTACGAACTATCTGATACAGTTCTTAATTTTTTCATTTGCCTCATTCGTCACGACGTGCGTTGGTATTTTAATTTAAAACATAACCCGGTAACTTTCCTCGGCGATTAAATCTTCAACACAACTCTTAATTTGAAACTGGGCTTAGTTTTATGTTTTTAATAATAAACATCCGTTATGGGAGATCATTTACATCTAATATCCTTCAATGAAGTTTTAAATAATCTATAATATAAAAATAGAATTGCAAAATGTTTTCGTAAGCGCATAACTCAACAACGCCTCGGTCAATTTTGACAATTCCTATTTTTAAATGTTCGCTGACGTCCAAGGATGGTTTTTACGGCGAGAAAAGTTCGAATATTTGCAGGGAACACTCTACAAACAACCCTTTTCTGTATTCCATACAAACGTTTTCTAACTAAAATATAGAGTCAATTTGAGCTTTATTGCTATTCAATAAAGTTCATAATAAATTACAAGTACTCGTTGTCTAAGCAATGTAGGTGTGTTCCTAAAGTCAGAGTCAATTTGCACTTTATTACCGCTGTACAATGTTCAAAATCAAGTTGTTTAATTTATGACAACTTTCAAACTCAAACTATATTATATATAGACTTAAAATGAGTTAAGATATTGCATACCAAAAACACAAGAAATCTGAGAAATTAAACAAATTTTTTTTAAAGAAAACAAGTTGTAATAAATCGTGAGAAGAAATAATTCCATATGACGCAGCAAAAACATTGCTAAATATTTTGATATGTAAAAGAAGCGCGCATGCGCCGAAAATCTGAAGCATCCGCACTAAATTACGAATTTATTTAATCGGGAGGTATGAAAACAGGGCTGTAAGTAACTTTTGATACAAAACAGTTATTTTTAATGTCACCTAAATGCATAAAATAAAAAATTGGGTTACATAAAAATTAATATCTGTCACAGAAAAAAAGGTCCTTATCAGCACTCCTTCAAAACGCGGTCATCCTTTCGTTAAAAATGTCTAAATACTTGGTGGTTCATTATGATATTATAATTACGTTTTTTTCGCTGGAAAATGCATTTACGCACTTATCCCAACCCGTAGCTCAGGAGTGTGGGTCTCTGCGAGGAAGGAGACTCGCAATACCCACTAAAACCCAGTGGAACACTTTTCATCCGTGAGTGAGGTACCAAAGGATCAGCTTGCGCATTCCTACCTGGTTTCTCGGATGAGTCCGACGGAGGTTTCACAGAAGCGGGAGCAGGTACGCAAACATGCGCCGCCTAGAATCCCGCCTTCTTCGACGGTGAGAGGGGGCATCTATTGCATTCCCCCTCTCTCGTTCGGGGGTCTCTTTTAGCCAGAAGAAGTCCATTCCCGCCCAACACCTCTCACAGGAGAGTATCGCGCCAGCTCCGCAGCGAGAGGTCTTCGTCGATCAGTGCCACCAAGAGGTGACGCTTACGTCCCCAGGCTATAATTACCCTTGGAATATCACCTGCCCCGTTGAAATGTCAAAGAAAAATACCCTGGACGAAGTAGTAGTAGAAGTTCAACGTTCTTTAAAGCTCTAGTTTGTAAATGAAATATGCACCAAGATATGTATAGCCTTTTCAGTATGAAGGCCTATATATATATTACTTAATTTTAAATTCCGATTCCCTAATAACTGTATATCCGAAAATAATTCCCCTTTCACCGTCATGTTCCCATGGAATTATGAAACGGAATCCCAGAATTATAACATTTTATGGCCCAATAAATCAAATTCTAATCCTGTCTTTCTCGGTATCGAATGTTCTAGATAATGAATTATGAGAATTCTATTTGGATATTCGTGGGTTGGTTTGAAGGAATAAAATTAATAGCAAAAGTTTGATTCACTGCTCCAATCTTGTTACGCCATTAAATCAATCAAAGACATAATGACAATTTGTATTGCCACAGCATCATTTAGGCCGCTTTAAATATGAGATTTAACACAAGTATATTTAAACTATTCAGGAGTAAGTCCATAACAAAAAAATTACCACTTGGATTGATAAAATTTTGAAAAAAGCAGCGATAAGCTTTGAGGGCAGCGTTGCGTTCTTGGGACAGTGATTCTTACGCACAAAAAAGTCAATCTGGTGTTCTTTTTTACCCTCATCGTTCCAATTTTAATTGATTTCATTAAAATTACACCAATTACATCTTTTTTGTCGTCGAATTAAATTTTAATTGCAGTATGATTTTCAATAACAAGCTAATTCAAGTGAATCCTTTCCGGAAGTTTGTTACAGGAATGTATACGTCTTTCTAAATCTAAAGCATTTTAAGCACTTTTGCCCAATCAAATTTTGAATTAATAGTAAATTCGCTTGAATATAAATCATTGATAAAAATGATTGCGAATTCTGAATTTGAACTATTCACAATGGCAAACCAACACCTAAACAATTTAGACGATATATCTTCTAGATGTCCGCGTAGAGTGCAGTTCGGTTACGCCACTTTTTGTTAAATAGGCATATTATTACCGAGATACTGACCGGATTGAAACTTAAAGGCTAAATTTGTGAGCTCCTTACCTAAATTATCATTTTGAATCTAATACTCGCGGAAATTCGCTTTGTATGGTCTTCTATCAGATCCATTTTGTTCCGTATCATCAAAAATACGATTTCCAAATAACTGGAATGAAATATTTACTAATGGTTTAGTAAGTATTGCAGAATTAAAGTGTCTTATACCAAAATCATGTCCAATGGTACCATCTAGTTTATCAAGACGGACGGTCTCTTTATTTTCTTTTATATGTGCTATTTACCATTTAATGGTTTCTTAAGGATTGTCTATCATAGCACGATGGATGGATTGTCTTCTGCATCTTTCATCAATATACTATTTCCAAAAAAACCTGATTCAATTATCTTCTAATAGTTTTGTAAGTATTTCAGAATTAAATTGTCTTAATCCATAACCTTGTCCATTAGTACCATCCAGTTTAGCAAGACAGTCGGTCTCTTTAATTCCTTTTATATGTGCTAGGTACCATTTAATGGTTTCTTAATGATTGTCTATCATAACAGGATGGATGGTTTACTGTGAACGTGAACTTTAATGTATCGTTGTGCCGCTAATAATATAGTTTTGTGTTACAAATTCCTGTGGTGACGATGCCGCGGTGGGTGGGGCAGTAAACACTGCATTTGGCACTATTCCATTGAGTTCCATTGTTTCTTTGTAACGCCTACTTGGCGCCTACTTGCAAGTTATGAACCTGCTGTATAAAATTATAAACAACATTTTGTTTTACATGAAAGACAATCGCATCAATATTATGCCGGAAGATGTGTCTTCTCCTTAACCCGGCTTCTATAAAACGTACCAATTTCTTCATCAATTATCGACTAAATTTGATTTATTTTCTTGAAAAGGCTTACTCAATTGCTCCAATAATTATCTTGTAATATAACATTTAACCAATTTCAAAGGAGAGGGAGAACTTTGTTATTTTTAAGTACCTTTTTGCAATCTAGCGTTATGTAATCTGTGTTTAAGTTACATCGGTTTTGATATAACACTGATATTAGTTATATAGTATCTTCAGTGTTTATGAATTTTAATACGAAACCCATTTTTTAAAGCTGAATCCGTCTGGTTTCGCTCTGACCAGTTCTCGAGACATGCTTGGCCGTTTTTAGGAGAATACGTATAATTAATATCACAGTATGCTTCAGCGATCTATGGACAAATTAAAAAAAAATGAAAAGCCTACTTAAATATACCGTATATCAAGCGTTGTTAAAATAAATTGATAAGAATTAACAGTTCTTTCGTTAGACAAGCATTGAAAGACTTTAACTTATAGTAGTGATTGTCCAAGGGTCGAAATTCTACCATATATAATAGCAATTTTAAGTTTGAGCGTTGTTAAGGTCTTTTATTAAATCGCCTGACTATACTTCTATAAATACAGAATTTGCCAAGGCTACGACTAGTAAGGAAGTCCTTAAGTTTAACAAGAATGTAGCTTTTTGTTAACTAACTTACTTTATTGAAAAAAAAAGTTGTAGGTACGCGATATTTGTATAGAACTTGTAACAATTTCTAACAAATGCTGTAATAATTATTTCCGCATGCTACATAATATCGTGTGCTATTTAGTGTTCTAACTGTGTAGGCGTACATTTTGTCGTATGCAAATTGCCCGTGTCTGCGTGGGTGCGAAGGTTTTTGCGACTTGTTTTGAACTATATTGGGAAAATGAAGTATTTTATGGCAATTTTAAATATCAAGAATTCAGAATATTCGTTTTTTACGTAATTATCCCTGAACATTATGTAAATAAGATCAAAATTTTTTGTTAAATTTAAAGTAAATTACACCGGTAAAATGTTATCCGTTACAATCCTCAAATAGATGAAGACAGACAGAAATTCTATAAATAATTTTGTTAGGTATAAGTGTCGTATAGACAGTGCCATATATACTATTGGTTTTGTATTTTGATATTAAATAATGACAGTTCTAGTTATATTTGTACTCATGAATTCGAAATTCTTTAAACATCTTAGTTTTTTGGCCTTATTCTCATAATTTATTCCAAATAAATAAGGTATGTGTCGTTGTGGTAACATATTAATATAGCTAGTTATGAATACATGTGTGATCACATGAGTTGTGTCGTTTAATTTGTTTTAATTGAATGACAAGTAAGACTGTTCGACGGCCTCACAGAAGCAGTGCTGTGAGTACTTCTTTGCTATGCTTTGATTCGCTGGCTACCGTCCTGGTTTCAAAAACAATTAAAATCGATCAGATTTGTCTGGCTACTACTCTATTAGCTAAGAAATGTCGCAAAGTAGAATTGTGTTCTGGAACGGTACTGTGTAATTACCATAAGAGGTACATTTAATCTTACAAGATATGGTAAGGCGCTTCCAGCTTAAACTGTTTACCATCACTTATTTATCAGCTAAGATTACTGTTTAACGCTTGATCATTATAGCTTCAACCGATGTATGTCCACTGTTGGACAAAGATCTTATCTAATGACGTCCACAAGGACCGATTTTAAACGGCTACCGGCAACCCGATTGAAGTCATCGAACCTTGTGGTGGATCACCGTCTTCCAGCACCTTCAGGTCCCAATGTCTATCGGCCTTTCATACTATTTGCCCCGCCCATTGTTTTAGATTCGTTCACTAATTTGCAGGTTAATTTTCTTCATTATTATATTACATACTTTTGAATGACTTAAAACACAATACTATCGTTGATACAAACTAAGAACTGTCACTAGGCGAATATTGCTTCATTCCCGTGTGCTACCCCTCTTATACCAAACGTCCCACTCAAAATATTCGCCCCACTCAAAAATAATAAGTCCACCAATCACAGTCGTCGTGTTACACGTGGACTTCTTAAAATTGAGAATTTCCTGGACGGCGTTAAACCGAATGTAGTGTATGCAAACGTTTCACTGATATAATTATAAAGAAGAAGATTCAATCACATAGAGAAACTCTGAGCATAGCCCTCTCAAATGCCCGTTAAATGACTCGGCTTCCGCAGGAGGCCCATAGACAGCGACCACTTTTCAGAACCGCAAGGCATCGCTGGCAACACACACTGTTCGAAGACTTTGGTCTTCAGACACTGGATAGGGATATTGGACGAAAAGACCTCTCGTAACTTCCCGAACGCTGTGCAATCGAGATGGATTCTACGATTAACCTTATTCTCGAAGTTGGACCTACCTAGATGGACTATGTGTCTCAAGTATGTGTACTCGTTAACAATTTCAAGTACAGAGTTCTCAACGATGACTGGGGGGAGCGGAACATGGATATTAGACAAAAACCTGTTGATAAACTCTGGTGAAGATCTTAAAATAATGCTTGATAACCTCAAGAGAGTTTAACGTTAAGTATGCTTTAAATAAGCCTTAGTTGATATCAAAGTTAAACATAAACTAATGAAAAACAAAAACGAGAACTTACAAGTGATAGAAACTGCGCTAGTCGATTATGATCTCAAATTACAAACGATACGTAAATATTTATCTAACAAATATTGAATCCAAATGACCTCTATGTTGAAGCCCACACTTTGCTCGCTTCGCACTTTTACTAATCAGTGACACGTGGGTTTGCCTGTAGGTGTTATTAAATCATCTGTTTACACAATTATAACGCAAATATATTTGATTTATTACGCAGTGTTTATACTGGGTCAAGTAAAAGCCATGTATGTAACGAAAGCACATTATGCTTTTGAAGAATATTTAAATGACAGGAACACTTGGAGTTGAATTCACTTCCTTATATGGTTTCAAAAATATACAATTTTTGACGATCCTGCTGACGCAATGGTTTTGATTCCCGGAATTTGGGAGATTGCATTTTCTGCATTTTTTCGGTTTCGGTCGTGGCAACTAAGTAAAAACATGAAGCCAAGCAAGAAATTTGCGTTCTGGTACGATGATCTTAAAACCATAAGAAGTAACTTAGCTGTTTCCAGGTTAGCGCAACTATCTTAAACTGTATCATCAAGTTAAGCGCTAAAACATTTGAATTCAGTTTCGTATATGAGTTTAATTATTTTCTACGTAAAAGTAAGGTAAATAGCAGCCCATTAACGTCCCACTGCTGAGCACTAGCCTCCTCACTCATAGGAAAGAGGGTTTTTAGAGCATAGATCCACCAAGCTGCTCCATTGCGGGTTAGCTGGCAAAGTGCACAAGTTTACACTCTAACACAAGTGCAATCTCAATTCCTTCACTCTCATAGTGCGATGCGACAGCAATTCGACACGAACAGAGAGAGATCAGGCGCAGGACCGACGGATTAATATGGTCCCCAAAGTCCGGATGTGGAGAATACCGCCAACAATACAAATTTAGGAAAATAGTGAGGATTTCTTAACAGAAAATTCACCCCCCCCCCCCCTTGTCTGTAACCGAAAAACCAAGTAACTAGTCCAATGAGTCTATCATTTAGTTCATTTTCAATATAGATATAAAAATTACAATTTATGAGCTGATATTGAAAGACGATTAAGTATGTCTATATTTGTACCTCAGTTGCAGCGTCGTTAAAATCCTTTGATATTAAACTGCTGAAAGAGCAATTAATGTCAAGCATAGTCACGGTCTAAATATGTAAACATTAAGTTTACTGTTAGTTGTATTTCATATATAACGGCTGCACTATAACCGCGTGTCGCAGCGATTTGTTTAACTTACTCCGACGCTTACCGTAAGTGTACCGACCTTAACTAGGCGGGGTTGGGCTCATGTTATGAGAGGTAGCGACATAAATATGATGCGACTGTGGTAGAGCTCAGATATAGTCAGTCGGTGACTAATTATTATTATTATATAAACTAAGATTATAAAAAGGAAATATTTATGTTTTGGTATTTATATGTTTGTTACGTTTTCACACAAAAACTACAGGACCGATTTCAAAATTTTTTCACCATTTGAAAGCTGCATTTTCACTAAGCGACATAGGCTATATTACTTTCTCAAAAGAAAAAAATAGAGATCCTAAGAAATATGCATTAATGTAACCCAAGGTGTGAAACAAAAAATCTGGTATCGCGAGCGCTGTAACAACTATATGAAGATAGAACAAAAAATCTTCTACCGTAATATAGAACGTGTTCATATCTACAATAAAGGCCATATTATTCATACCTCTGCATTAATCCTTATCGGAAGTTCCATTCAAGAATATATAACGAGTTTAAAAATCTCAATCTAAAGAGAATAACGTATCCCGAGTCGAAATCCACAACAAAACAAATCTACGTCAAATGTATATAAAATAGAGCAGTTTAATATTATAGAAGAATGTTTTGCATTTTGAATTTTATTTTTATTTTTAACAATTTATAATAAACAAGCTAAAAATTACTGGACCAATTTAAAAAAGTCTTTCACACAGTACAGTAAATTTAAACTTAAAATATCGAATAAGTAAGTAAGTAAGTAAGTAGCAGCCCACTAACGTCCCACTGCTGGGCACAGGCCTCCTCACTCCGAGGAGCGAGGGTTTTTAGAGCATTGACCCACCACGCTGCTCCACTGCGGATTGGCAGGCAAATATCGAATATTCTACGTAAGTGATGTTATACTAAAGTGAATAGTGTATCTATTAATCTGAAAGGAAGTGAATACAGACTTAGTGATATAAAACTTTTATGTTGACAAAAATAAATCTATATTCCGACTTAAAAGATTTTCCACTGCTCGAGATTGGTATCTACGCGAGTAAAATCGCGGGGCATTGCTATTTTATTTATAAGGAGTCTTTGGACGTGATATTTTCCAAATAAACCAACTCAATCATTGACTGAGTACATTTGAGCTCTACTAATGTTTGTTCAGGTTATATATAAAATATTTGAGTTGGTTCGGGAGACTTTTTATGCATTATATAAAGTTTCTTTAGGCGCATGAGGGTAAAATGTTTACGGATGAAACGCGTGATTAGAGTCATGAAGATGTTCAGTGTTTTTATGCTTTTTATGCTTTCTTATATTGCTGAAAGATTAGCGCTTGACTGTGATCTCACCTGATGGTAAGTGATGATACAGTCTAAGATGGGAGCGCGCTAATCTGTTAAGAGGCGATATACCCCTTACGGTTTCTACACAGCATCGTACCGGAACACAAATTTCTTTGTTTGGCGCTACGTTTTTGCTGGTAGGGTGGTAACTAGCCACGGCCGAAGCCTCCCACCAGTCCAGACTCAGACAAATTAGAAAATACAATTTCCTAAACTCGTCCTACCGGGGATCGAACCCGGGACCTCCGCTAGCAAAGCGAATACTCGCACCAGTGCGCCAGCGAGGCCGTCTAAAATGTTAATTCGTTTGCAGGTTATGTAGTTTTAATTTTTACAAATAACATGTATACACGTCATTTTATAATTTAATATCCTATTTTTTTTTTAATAAAAATATTTCCAAAATTCAAAAACAAAGTCTAAATAATAATTTATATATAAACAAGACTTAAAAATTACTCTGACATGTGTACTTTGTGCGCACGCACTTTTAATTTTTTTAGGGACCCTAGTATATTTAATAATACATTTAGGCCACTTAATAAGTAATTTCATTTACATAAGTACCTCGCTTACTCTCATGCCTTTTAACGTGTCGTGTGACAAAATAACGGGCGATCACACTGCACTATTACACGCATGACGCGATTGACAGTTTCATGTTATTCATTGACTTGCGCCTGCGGATACATCTGGGCCACCATACTTAACCCATAAAATTGTCATAACATACTTAAAAGCTATCCATTTTATAGGTTTATAGGTGGCGGTTTTCTTTACTTTGAAATGAAATGAGATGAAATGAAATGAAATGAAATGAAATCTTTATTTGCGAATATGGGTCATATACATATGTGGAGTAATTATAGTTGATCCATCATAAGTAAGTAAGTAAGTAACAGCCCATTAACGTCCCACTGCTGGGCACAGGTCTCCTCCCTCATATGAGAGAGGGTTTTTAGAGCATAGACCCACCACGCTGCTCCACTGCGGATTGGCAGGCATAGTACACAAGTGCACTCTCTATTCCTTCACTCTCATAGTCCGA